>JAXIVJ010004102.1:17500-86643 GCA_036785665.1 Chirona hameri
TCCTCTCAACACGGTATACATTTCTAGAAAAATACATTTCCTAAATCTTTGATAGGGGGCAACAGGGGGGCAAAAACTACCAAAATAGAGGTATATTTGATCCACCAAAGCTGCCATGTTTATCAACCGATTTCAACGCAACTAATGGGGATCGATAGATATTGAATTGGGGATTGATATATGACGATGACTTTGGAAAATTTAAAATCATAGGCGTTTGCAGGTCACTAAATATGGGGGTGAAATAAATGCGTAATAAAACCGTCTTTTGTTTTTTGTCTTGGGATAAATGAAATGGTGCGTTATTGTGCCATCAGACACACCAGTTATAAAACATATTTGTATCCATAGGCGGTGCCAGGTTAGCGAAAAAGGGAGGCAAAATATATACAAAAATAACTTCCTGGAAACCTCCTCTTTTTAAGTCCCTGAAACCACCTCTGCCGTGCAATATTTACTATAGTTCACTAACATCAACTAATTTGCACTTGTTTCAATCACCGCAAACATATATAACTCCTTGATACTTCAGGCAGTTAGGAAGAAGCCGTGAAGATCGCATCTCTGTATTATCACCAAATGTCGCAAAACAAACGGGACCTGGAACCGCCTCTGTTAAGGCTAGCAACTCAAAATTTTGAATACATATGCGGACATCAATTCTAGGAAGAGTCCCCAAATTTCATTGGTCTGCTCCAAGCCGTTCCGGAGATATCTGCGAGGAAAAAAACTGAGGGGTGGGCGGAATCTGCCCCCTGCCACCAATGGGTTAAGTGGGGGTTAAGTGACCAATGTATCGGTTGTAGAGAACCATTTCGATCCATCAATTAATGTAAATTTAGTGATTTGCCATGCATTGTCAAAATTTTAATGATACTTAAAGTAACCCAAAATAACACAATTTTAATTGGGGCGGGGGGGGGGGGGGGCTCCTCCTATTGCACAATTGTAATCAATTGGTTTATGCTTAATTGGTTTATGCTCAATTGGTTTATGCAGAACCGACTTAATATTAACCCAAACAAAACTGAGCATTTGGTTCTCAAATCGCAAAAGAAAAGATGTGACCCCAATCTGACAATCAAATTCGGCAACACCGAATCCCATTCCATACGTGGGCCACTCCATACGAATGAGCTGGAAGCCCACTCCATACGCAAACATTATTGGGGTGTACGTCGACTCAGCGCTGACATGGGAAAAACAGGTGTCACAGGTGACCCGTCGCTGTTACCATGTTCTCGTCGGGCTGTCCAAGTTGAGATACAAGCTACCATTTGCGACCAAAAAGTTACTGATTCAGGTACTCGTGTTCCCCCACATTAATTACTGTTCCACTGTATGGGGAGGATGCTCTACCACCCAAAAGCTTCGCATACAGAGAGCCATCAATTTTGGAGCACGTATCATCACTGGCCTGGCCCGACGGGAGCATTTCACTCCTGCCCTGGAGGCTCTGGGATGGGAGAGATTCGATGGCATGTTGGATTAGCGTGATGTGGCCATGATTCGCAAACTGATCTCGCTTGCCGCGCCGCCGGTGCTGGCTCATCTCGTCCAGCGTCGCTCGGATGTGACTAAGGCGTACTCGTGGCAACTGTGGATATCAGTTAGAGCTGCCAAAAATTAGAACGGAACGCGCCAGACGCAGTTTTCCGTTTAGGGCTGTCTCCGAATGGAACAGCAGAGACGGCGCAAAGGATGACAGGAGAAGTTGAAAGTGACCATCTGCGATGTTTTTGTACTGCAAGTGCTATTCGAGTATTTTAATCGCTTTTATTGTATACCTTTAATGATAGCACTTCACATGTCGTATTTAGTTAGGTATTGTACTGCCTGTATATGACGAGAGGGCTGAAAAACCATCATTTATGGAATCCTCAATACACTTGACTTGACTTGACTTGACTTGAATAGGGTCTCGTATCCATGATGTCACGTCATTCGCTTCCTGGGCTCTACCGTTCTACCCGTTCTACCTAATATATTAAACCTGGCGTGCGCTTGTCGAATCATTTCGGCATGCGGATCCCAAGAAGCTGGACAGATTTCAAGTAGAGAGGCACTAATCGATGCATCAATTCGGGTACAAAATTTCTGTGTCGATTTGGAGTCGATTAGCGCCATGTGGCACGCACCAGGGGCCACAAGCCAGACCTGTGCCTGCTTAACCCGGCATTGACTGGGGGGGGGGGGGGGCGTTAAACGCCCCCTTGTTATCTTCTGAACCAATGATCACAGCGAGACGCGCAAGGCTGTAATCGAAAGCTCTCAATGAGACAAATATAAAGCATACTCAAAAATGTCAAAGTGAGGTCAATTATCAGGTCACGGTAAGGTCAAAGGTCGAAATCGACGTATTTGAGTTTATGGGCCATACTTTCCATCCAAAGCCTACGATTACGACCATGATCACCCAAAGTGCTGCCAAAGGTATGATACACATCCCGCATGAGCTAAAAAGAGATTGTTGGCCAAGGTCAAGGTCAAGGCCAGGTCACAAAAGGTCACTATGCTCAAAATATCTACGAAAGTCATGCAACACATGTTTTATGAGTTATTTTCCACGTATAATTCGATAGTGATAGTTATTTTACCACCTGACTTTATTTACGTGAAGGTAATGTCTAGTTCAGGTCAAGTTCAGGTCACTGAAGGTCAACATTTTTAATTGATAAATCGAAATAAAAAGGCATGTTTTGTCTCATAAATATGGTGCCAATTATTTGCCTGTATCTGGTCAATAAAAGCAAAAACAACGCATTTTTTTTAATATGGCGTCATCAGTTACCCAATACCCATACTTTAGATGCCATAAGTCAGTCAAAAATGGTGATATCATTCTACAATTTAGCATTGTAGTTTCCCATATGTTGTTATCTGACATATATTCCGGCTTTTTGAATATCTTTGAGAAAAAAAAATAATTTTGTTGGCATTCCCCCCCGCCAAAAAAAATATTTTTTTTGGGATCAAAAACCAAAAGTAAAAAAAAACAATCCGAGATACCCATATTGGCGAGATCGCCCTTGTTGTTGACTATCTTTTGAAGTTTTTGGATTGCATTCTGTATCAAATATGGCATTTGTACGATCTGTTACATTTTAGCTGCTTTTGGTGTAAAACTCGTGTTTTGTGACATCACTAATTTCGCTCTAACTCGAAATGTGTTCGACGAAATTGCTTTATTTTGCCACAGAAGACGTAAACGTGACTTAGAAGAAGATTCCCAAAGTTTCACGTTCATAGCGCTATTGGTTTTGAGCTATCACGAAAATTAATCAGGGGGGGGGGGGCGTTAAACGCCCCTCCCCCAATCAACGGCGGGTTAAAGGGAAATATTAACCTTTTGATTTATTTTCTGCATTTTCTGTGACACATGTATGGTATCAAATTGCTCCTGCCTCAATTTAAAAGTGAAATAACAACTTTTCTTGTTTCAAAAATAAAATTTTGGGAAATTTATAAATATGTACTTACATATGGTGACGAACAGTATGATCCATCACTATCTCTGGTCTGAATGTTGATTTGTAAACAAGTCATTGGGCCAAAAATGAAGTAAGTGCGCCAAGAAGCGTGACAATGTCCCTGATTGGTCAATGCAACACATCACCGACACTAAATAGGTCCCCGTTGGGTACATAAGTGACGGGCGCGCGCGCTACACAGGCGACCCCCGGCCGCTCCGCAGTGTTTGTGTCCTACTCGCGGAATTAAACGCTAGTCCTCGTGAAAATTAGTGTCTATGTGTTCATCATCATCAGCTTCACCATTGTGCAACGCCGCAAGTACTGTGAGTTGTGTATATCATTAAAAAACTACGTTCCAAGATTTATCTTTCGAAAGCTGTGTTAACTGCGTCAAGCCGTCTCTAGGAAGTTCTGGGTCAGTCAAAACGGGGGAAAGTGTCAATATTAGAGTTGACAAGGTGCCAATTTAACTGAACAGTGAAACAGTGAAATTGAAGGGCTTGTTATTTAATTATCTCAACATTCCTGCGTCAATTCTCCATAACTACTTCCTTTCCGACGCGTATGCGCGCGATGGCAGCGCGGAGGACTTCACCCTTCCGGCTCCCCCTGCCCGTTGCCATGGAGACCGGGGCAGCCGGAGGGAGACCCGCTGACCAGGGGACGTCGCCCGGCTAATGTCAACAATGCCGGGCGACGGGGCAGTGACGGGGGCCCGCTCCCGCCGGCCCGCACACCGCGGGTGTCGCGGAGGGTGGAGGGTCCGCCGAGCCAAGGCGAGAGGAAGCGGCGAACAGCAAACCGCTCCGGACGTTGGGGTAACACCACCCGCCGTGTAGGGCGTCCACCAACACCGAATCCAGACAACCCTCTCCAGCACGCTGGGGCGTTGCCCTCCCGTGTAGGACGCCACACCTCACCACAGCGCAGCAGAACGCTCGCTCAGCCGCCACAGCTGAGCGAGCGCGAGACGAAGCTCCGTAGCCGAGCCGCAGCACAGCGGCCCGAATATACGACATCAGAGCGACTGAAAATCGCACACCTAAATGTGTAGTCTCTCGTGCCGGCCCATAAGATGGACGAGGTTCGTCTTCTGCTGCGCCAGCACGAACTGGACATACTCTGTTTAACCGAGACCTGGCTAACAGACAACATCAACAACAACATCCTGCTGTTCCCGGGATACACCGTGCACCGGAAAGACCGCACGATTCCGCGCCGTGCCGGACGACGGGCCCGAGGAGGCGGGATAGCGATGCTGCTGAAAGATAGCATCGTAGAAACTGAACTGCCCGTCATGACACCGCCGGACAGCAGAGTGGAGTCGCTGTGGATGGACGTCAGCTCTAAAGGTCGGAAGGCTACGATCGGAACTATATACAGACCCCCCGACGGAAAAATATCCACCGACGTTGACGTCATCAGAGGTCAGCTGGAGGACAGGATGGCACGCAACAAGCCCATGTTCCTCCTGAGCGATGTCAATATCGATGTTGGTCGGGACGACAAACCAGGGGTGTCAGAGTATAAACGAATGTTACTCGACCTCGGGCTGTATCAGCTCATCGATACTCCAACTCGGCGGGGCAACACAGACACAACTATTGACCACATCATCACCCGCGAGGAAGATCTGCAGAGGTATGCGGCAGTGGTGCCAGTACATGTGAGTGACCACGACATGGTGACTCTGGAGGCGCCTCTGCCGCGAGCCAGACGAAAACCCCGCACGGCCAAGGTCAGGTCGACCCGGAACGTGAACTATGATCACCTGCGGCTCGACCTGCTCAGTGCTCATGGCTGAATGGGAGCCGGTGTACCGAGCGGAATATCCGGACACCAAGTATGAGGCGTTCCTCGCCATCTGGAACCACTATATAGACAGACACTGCCCGCTAAAGACGGTTAGCTTCCGTCACCAGAACTGCCCGTGGCTGACAGCCAGCGGCGACCTGAGAGAGATGCAGAGTGAGCGGGACGCAGTTCGACGCGCGCGCGACCTGCAGCGGGATGAGAACACCGAGCGAGAATATCGTAGAATATTTTTGTTTTCGGAGGTAGCAGAATCTTTCCAACTTTGTGCCACCCATGTGACAGTCCTATGTTTGGGCGATTGGGCGATTGAGTTCGTTGGAAGCGTTGGTGAGAGTTGGTGTGACAGGCTGTGAGCGTGACAGGCGCCGTGTTGGGGCGGTTGATGGTGGAAATGGGGCCAGATAGATCAGAGCGTGATGATCAGGCAGCGCCAGGACCTTTTCACGTACCTCCGTCCCGTCAAAAGATGCGTTGCGGGTATTCTGGGTGCAGTTACAATGGACAGAAACGTTCATTCAAGAGACATATTGGAGTGAAACATGGATGCTTGCTGATCAAGTATAATAACGATTTGTTTGGCCATGGTGGACGTTGGCGACAAGGTACGTGGCGACAAGATCACATGGCGACAGGGCTTGACAAGCCGACCAGGCTTGACAAGCCGACCGAGCTTGACAAGCCGACAAGGCTTGACAAGCTGACAAGGATTGACAAGCCGACAAGGCTTGACAGGCTGACAAGGCTCGAGAAGCCGACAAGGCTTCACAAGCCGACAAGGCGACTGTGTTAGCTCTACTCTACTCTAAAGTTCATGCCAACATAGACTGATTGGAATGGTGAGTATAGCGCCATCATAATCCAGTGTTTCTTTAAAATATTTTCCTTATTTCCATTATATTTCTATAGAACCAATCAAGCAAGCATTTCCATTGAACAAATATATGAAACACCTGATCTGTGTAAACAAATCAGTTTCATGATCCATGATTTATCAGGTCAGCAAGAACATAGGTTAGGGTAGATACTTTATACTTACCTGAAAATCGTTGTGCTCCACTTAGGCAATACATACTCACTGAAGAAAAAAAACACTACGAAGATGCCCCATTTCATTGGTTTGGTTTGTTTTGTATTTAAGTCCCATAAATGTCTACAAATATTGTAACAATCATTGTCAGCCTAATAATGGTTTTCTTTATAGCTCTCTATAGCTCAATATGTCGTCATCAGTTTAAAATAAATATAACCAAAATTATGAAGTTAAGTGAAGTTTTCGAGAGAGAAAAAATATTACCATCGTTTTCAGCAGCACTTGCCACTTAGTTCATATATTCAACTGCAACCGGCGTATATTTTACAACTTTCAGAAAAGTGAAACATTCCTTTATAGCGAGTATTGTGAGCCTTGTCTCACACCTTCATCTGATAATGTGACCAGTGGCGTATCCAAGGAAGGGGGGGGGGGGGGTACGGTGGTTATGGCCCCCTGAGGAATACAAATTTACACTAGATAAAATGAGATTCTGTGACGACCCGACTCTACTCCCCCCCCCCCCCCCAGGTCAACAACATATGGCTGAGGAGCGAAATTTGTTTCTACCACCGAGACGTGCCCCCCCCCCTGATAAAAATCATGGCTACGTGGTTGCGTGTGACACTATATTTGTGTTGTCCGAAAGTTTGTGACAGATCGAAAGGTTTTTGCACCTCTGATCTTCCGAACCAATTACCGCAGCGAGACGCGCAAGGTGGCGATCGAAAGCTCTCAGTGAGAAGAACCTAACACATACCAGAAATTCTTAAAATAAGGTACATGTCAGGTCACGGTCAGGTAAAATGTCGAAATTGAGGTATTTGGGTTTTTGGGCCATACTTTTCATCCAAAGCCTTAGATTGCGACTATTATCGCTTAAAGTGCTCGCAAAGGTATAATGCATCTCCCACATAAGCAACAGTAAATTGTAAGCAAAGGTCAAGGTCAAGGTCAAGTTACAAAAGGTTACAGGTCTACGAAAACCATGCGACACATGTTGTATGGGTTATTTTACACGTATAATTCGATAGTAGCAGCCATTTTCACAACCTGACCTTATGTAATGGCCCTCAGGTCAAGGTCAGGTCACAATAAGGACAAAATTTGAAATTGATTAATCTAAATACAAACGGCATGTTTCTAGATCAACTTTATCTTAGAAATACAGCGGTAGCATTCATGTGTCAGTATCTGGTCACTACAGGCCAACAAAGGGGGAAAATGACGTAATAAGTTAGTTAATACTTAGGGACTCATAATTCAGTGAAAAATAAAGATATTGCTTTGAAATTTGGTTTGGGTATCGTCCATACTTGGTTTTCTAATATATTTTCCGTTTTTTTTATAAAAAATATCTTTTAAAATGGAGGAAATTCTTTCGAAAAAAATCAGTTATTCTTATTTTTTTAATAAAAAAAACAAAAGTTTTGATAATCCGATATAGTCATTTGGAAGAGAATGTTGGTTCCGTTCTTTTGTCGTTTTTTATTTGCGATTGGCATCAAAACTCTATTTTTTAACGATTTTTCAAACATTTAACGTTTTTCCACTAAAAATGGCATGGTATGACGTTACTAAAACGTCATTATCTCCCAAACCGCTTCACCAATTTCAATAAAATTTTGACAGAAGACGTCAAATTGATGCAGCCGAAACCGTACCGAAAGGCACGGTTAAAGTACCAAAAGTGTCACTTCGACATCTTTCATAGTTTTCAAGTTATTGAGAAAACCCGGGAGGGGGGGGGGGGGGGTACAATTTACCCTCCCCCAGCGCCGTGCGGTTTAATCCCCGACTTACTGGGGGGTATTTTTCGCCCCCTCCCGTTATTTTGCAATAACTCCTAAACCAACACCAGTATCGTCACCAATCTTTCATTACCTTCTCTCACATCAATTCTACACATGTTGGCCAAATAAAAAGATGATATTATGATAGGTCAACCGGGAATGACGTCAAAGTGACGTCATGTTCTTCGGTTTTTGTTGAAAAATAATGGTTTGCGGAAAACGCTGTCAAAGATACAATCACGGTAAATAGAATACTAGGTAGCGCCGAGTGCCGGCCTTCAACACAGACCCTATGGTTATCACTTTTTTCAGCTGTTTTGTTTAGGCTAAAAAGGTATTTAGACTATGGATATTTGAGTTAATTTATATTAACGTTCATATGTGAGACATATACAAAAAAGAAAACAATTATAATTTAACTGTCTACTTATAAAAATAAAAATGCAGGGTAGGGCATCTTCCAAATGACAGCGTTGTAGAAAATCCGAAGGTTTGAACTCAACTTTGAATGCATATCTGAAATTACAAGAAACTGACGACTGAAAAACACCTATTAGTCTCTGAAATTGAATTTGGGAAATATTCACAATCAGTTCTCCAATGTACAACACACCACAACAGCACACTCTCTTTGAACTGCAACCCATGTGATTTCAAAAACTAGAAATAGTCGGGTCGAGCTCTTCACATCTTGATCAAAATTTCAAGAGCTTTTAAATGATACAAAAGTTTGTCCATAAATTTTGTCGAAACATAGTTAAATTTCCTCGAAAGCCTTAGGCTGTTGTTTGCAAATACTGGGCTGCATCTCTGAGTTTTGAAGAACCATAAATAGTCGGGTCGTGTAAATGAAAGCATTAAGTAGGTAATTCAAATAGTTTTATTTTGAGACACAAAAATCCTGGAAATTTTTGTTGCGCGCTTCAAAATTTGACTTTTAGGCTGTCATATTTCAAAGTTTACTGTATTGGCAAGCAGTGACGTGTTTCTTGAGTACTGCGCACACCGGAACCGTGAAAGTTGACCAATCAGCGACGGGAATTGTCGTTGCTGAATAAGCTGATTGACGCTGATAACACTGCACACGTTTGCAAAACATCGCCAGCGATCATCACTTCCCGAGTCCTCGCGCTGTGTGTTGAGTGTGCGGGTACGTAATTGTGATACAAATGTGCGTTTACGATACATTGTCAAATTTTAACAATGCTACAATGAGCTCATCATTTAACGGGCTTCTAAATGAAGCGAAATTCAGTCAAATAGTTTCGAAGCATCAAGCTTATTTGCCTCCCAAAGCCAATGGTGTCATGTGCAAATATATTGACTTCCTTGCATATCCAGTTCAAGTTTGAAAACAAAACAGTGAGATAAAATTTGCAACCAGTATGATAAAAGCAGCAGTTACTCAAATGTTTGATGTACTTTCTCAGCATATTAAACTGGCAGTGATAAAGAAACATCCAAGCATCATGATGATCATATTGATAGTTAACGACTGTAGCCTCGGACACATCAAAACATCAGATGTTTCATGCTATTGGAATGTAGATACCAATGCACTAAAGTGCCAATACTTTATCAGTGCCTTAGTGCATCAGTATTATGTGCACACACTGATAGCATGAAACAAAAATGAGATTTGGACATCTTCACCCTATGTCAAAACACTGGTGGTGTATTGGGGTTTTAGGGCGCCACAACTCTTATGCGTCATAGTGTCAACTCTTATGCGTTCATAGTGACTTCATGATGTTAGTAGTGTTTCAGTGTTTAAAGGGAATGTTTCACCTTTCTGAAAGTTGTCAGATATACATTGGTTGTAGTAGAAAATATGAAGTAAGTGCTGCTGAAAATCATTGTGATATTTTTTCACTCGCAAAGTCACTTAACGTTTACAAATAAAGTTTTTAGATTTGGGCAAATGACATCATTATATACCGCCGCTGATTGGCTGACAAAGTGGGATTGGCTGAAGAAGTGTCTGTTAGCCAATCAGCGGCTGCACCAGCCTGGACTCATTTTGCAAATGGTAAATTAAATTGCTTAAAAACTGTTAAGTTTTGGGGAAAATGACCTGAGTAATTTAGACATTTCAATAACAGCTCCAGATAATGGCTATCTCAATTTAAAACTAATACAAAGGTGAAACATTCCCTTTAAGTGTATCAACATCTTCTGCACCACATAGTAGAAGTCTGGCATTTTAAACATCCAACAATTGGACAGTGACAGCCGACAGGGGACAGAAGACAGTGATAGTTGGCAAGACATGTTTTTTATTCAAAACGTTGCATTTCAGACTTTAATGATTTGCACACTACTGTGATGCACTAATTGAATTATTTGTGCTAGCACTGAACATGTTCAAGTTCAGTCAGTCCTTCCATTGTATGCCTGTGCTGTATACAGACGGTACTGCTGAGTCCTAATATTTGCATGCTTAACACAATATTTCTGATTTGTATGCATTGTTTTCGCAGATCTGGTGCATGTCCGAGACCAACACCGACCCGACGCCGGTGGAGGTGAAGACGCGCATCCGGCTGCTGCTGATGGGCGCGTCACCGGCAATGGCAGCCGGCCCAAGAAGCCAGCCATCGGCCTCCGGCGCCTCTATCACCATGGAGGAGAAGAATCCTGTGTACCTGAACGCCAGCGTCCTGAAGGACCTCAGGGACGAGGGGGCGGTTACGGATGATCCGGACGACGACTTGCAGTCCAGCCAGCTCCTGCAAGATGCGCAGACCCACCAAGGACCGCCATCTGGTTACCCCGTGGCGGCCAGTCTGGAGTTCGGCCGGGAAGCTCTGGCGTACGTTGCTGGCTTCCTGGCGTACAAGTGTCGCTCCGTGGACAGCAGCCTTGGCACTGTGTCCGGCCAGTGTGCTCCTGGCCAAGCTAGTCCAAGAGCTCTGGGTGGATCGAGCGGCTGAACCGAGGAAGCCTGGCTGTGCCGTCACTGCAGTGGCTAGAGCAGGTGGAGGCGTTCGAGTACTCCCGCATCGACCCTCGGGTGGTGCGAAAGTACGCCGTCACACGGACGCACATCCGCCTGAAGTGGCTGCAAGGCAGCCTGACGGAGTGCCGGGTGAATGAGCGCAACGCCAAGCGCATGCGCATGTATGCCCGGTCAGCAGTGTGAGGCACCCACCTGCCAAACTGCCTCGCCACCACCGATCCTTTCATCGACATCGGACCTGAAGACGCCTCCAGCCAGCCTGCTCCAGCCCTCCACCGCTTCCGGGTGCGGAACCCTGACCACGTGCGTGTGGCAGGGTTGTAGACCCTTAGATAGGTAGACTCTAGATATTTTTAAGTAGGTAGACTCATTAGATACAATTTTTTTATTGGCAATAGGCCTCCTCCACGGTTTAGGTCCCCTCCAGTCTTGAGAAGTTAATTTGCAGTTGCCAACACGTTCTGTCGTGTGTGGCAATTAACGTAATCAGTTAGCCCCCATCCTTCCCCTCCTGAGCCACGACGATGGCTACCCCCCCGGAACCCCGCCCCCCCGACCCGCCCGACCCCCCTCTGGGGTCTTCCGGCGCGCGACCGCGCGTCCCCCTGGACGGCCCCCCTCCCCGCCCCCTTCAGGGGCCCCGCCCCCTTCAGGGGCCCAGCCCGCCCCGTCCAGGGGCCAGGCTCCCGCCCGACTCACGCACCCCCGACGGCCCGGCGTTCCTGCTTATGAAGCGGGACGACGGTGCTCCGTTTGGGTCGACCAACCCCTTCGCCATAAGGCGCTGGATACAGTCGACCTGTGGCGGGGACGTGGGAAAGGCCAGGGTGATCCGGTCAGGAGCTCTCCTGATCCAGACCATGTCTGGACAGCAGAACGTCCGGCTGCTGGCAAACACGTCGTTCATCGGTGTAGCGGTGAACGTCGAGGCCCCCATCCACCTAAACTCGGTGGAGGGCCTCATGTGGTGCCCTGAGGTGGCTAGCCTCTCTGAGGAGGAGATCCTCTTTGAGCTCGAGCCGCAGGGCGTAGTGGAGGTGGTGCGGCTCAGGCCCCAGAGGCAAGAGCAGCCCAACCCACTGGTACGCCTGAGGTTCGGCAGCCTAGCACTGCCCAGCCAGGTGTACTGCGGCTACCTTCGGGTAGACGTACGCCCCTGGATCCGCCCCCCCGGCAGTGCCGAAAGTGTTGGCGATTCGGCCACACCGACGGCGTCTGCCAGGCACACAGCCACACGTGTGGTCGGTGTGCCGGGCAACACCCGACAGACGGGTGCACCGCCGCAGCTAAGTGCTGCGCCGGATGCGGCGACGCCCACGCCGCCTGGTATCGGCGCTGCCCGGTTCAGGTGGCGTTCGTGGAGAAGGAGAACGGACACCGACAGAGGCCCGCTTCCCCCCCGACGCTCTCCCCAAACTTGAGCCCCGCCGCCTGGCCGCCGCTGGCCAAGCACCCGCCCCACCGGACCACCGGTCCGCAAGCCCCGCCCCAGGCAACCCCATACCAGCAGGCTGCCCAGCCAGACCTGCCCCAACCCCGACCCGCCAGGTACGGCTACCCGCCCATGCCCGACCTGCCCCGCCGCTCAGCCGAGTCCACCCCGGCTCCCTCGGACGGACCCTCCCCTCGCCGGGAGACCACCCGTCGTTCTTCGGAACTGTCGTCCGACGACGAGTCCCTCCTGCGGATCGCCGCCCTGAAGGCCGGCCAGAACCAGCGCTCCCGCCCCTCCTCCCTCTCCCGCCCCTCCTCCCACTCCCGTCCCTCCTCCCACTCCCGCCCCTCCTCCCAACCCCGCCCCTCCTCCCCCTCCTCCCTCTCCCGCCCCTCCTCCCACTCCCGCCCCTCCTCCCACTCCCGCCCCTCCTCCCGACCCCGCCCCTCCTCCCACTCCCGCCCCTCCTCCCACTCCCGCCCCCGGGCCACTGAGGAGAGCCCGACCCCCTCCCCGCCAGCCCGGTCCCGGTCACGGTCGAAGCCCCGCATACCCAGGCACACCCGAGCGACCGCAGGGCGCGGCCCGGACAGCAGCGACTAAAAATGAATAATAACCAGCCAGAATTTGTCCTCCAATGGAATGTTAGATCTTTAATATCCCATTGGGGGCAATTCAAACATTACGTCTTAAATAATAATCCGTTAGTAGCCGCTGTCCAGGAAACCCATTTTATTGACGCCGACTTTAACAATTATACTCTTAAAATCTACGGTTATAGCCTTTATACAAACAACGTAAATGCATCACCGCGCCGAGGCGGCTCGGCTTTGCTTATTTCAAACCAACTTTTGCATCATCAAATCGACCTTCAAACAACCTTAGACGCAGTCGGCGTTAATATTAAAATCGCTCAGCTAGAAATAACTCTCATCTCAATTTATTTCCGTCCTACGGAGGACATAGACATTGATTCTTTTTCTCAGCTTATTACAAATATTAACACCCCATGTCTGATTATGGGCGATTTCAACGCGCATAGTCGGGCGTGGGGCTGCCTTCGGAACTCTCTTCGAGGCCAAATTATGCTGGACCTACTGGACCGGCATAATTTGGTCTTCCTTAACGACCAATCGCCCACACACGTACACCACTCAGGAGGCGAGGTGACTTACAGCGCCATCGATCTCGCCTTCGCCACACCACGCATCGCGACTCTTTTTACATTTAACGCACAATCTGACCCTCTTTTTAGCGATCATTTCCCAATTCACTTAGAACTCCAAGTCCCTTCAGGACAGACTAATTTTTACTCTCTGCCTAGATGGAACCTTCGCAAAGCCGACTGGTCCTCCTTTCAAAAACACATTGACACTAGTCACCCCGCAGACTCCCAGACCGACATTAACACATTTTTAAACACTATTCTCGCATCAGCACACCAGCACATCCCACACACACGCACACACACACAACACCACCCGAGGCAGCGTACTGCCCCGTGGTGGAACACAGAATGCCAAAGAGCTGTTGCCCTCCGGAAAAGAGCATTTCGAAAATTTCAATCTTGTATAACTGCAGAAAACGAGCACGAAGTACGGAAAACCCGCTCTTTGGCTAAAACAATCATTGACAAAGCAAAAAAAGAATCTTGGCAGGAATTCTCATCTACCTTTAATCGATTTACCTCCCTCTCAAAAATTTGGACATTAATTAAATCGTTTTCAAATAAAAGACCACCGCCATACAAAATCCCACACTTACAAATACACAACACATCTTACACGCTTCCCCTAGAGGTGGCGACACAATTTGCACAACACTACGCTAGCATATCATCAACCCAACAATGTACACCAACTTTTACTAACCAACTTAACGATCAATTTCAATCTATTAGCTTTGACTCTAATAACGTAGAAATCTACAACTCTCCTTTTACCAACTCCGAGTTAACGTATGCTATCGGTAAATGTGGTAAAACTTCTGTAGGGCCAGATCAAATTGATTACTCTTTCTTTAAAAACTTGACAGAGACTGGTCTCACCAACTTACTAACAGCCTTCAACACCATGTGGTTTGATGGCACTTTCCCTGAATCTTGGCATAATAGTACGCTAATTCCTATAATTAAACCTCGCAAACCCAAATCTTCTCCCGCTAGCTATCGCCCTATTTCTCTAACCAGTTGTGCATGTAAACTATTCGAACGCATGGTTAATGGACGCATCAGGACATACATTGAATCAAATAATTTACTTTCCCCACACCAAAGTGGTTTTCGACCTGGTCGCTCCACTGCGGACAATTTAGTTGGTCTTATCGACTCTGTCCAGCGCGGCTTTCGAGGGAGAGAGGTCACAGTTGCCCTCTTTCTTGATTTGAGAGCTGCGTTTGACAGAGTCAACAAAACCGCACTTCTAGTAAAGGTCCATAAGGCCGGAATTCGAGGTCGACTCGCCAAATTTATCCAAAACTTTTTAGAAAATAGAACTTTTAATGTAAGGTGCGGCAACACATATTCTCCAAATCAAAATCAGGACCACGGTGTCCCACAGGGATCGGTCCTCTCCCCGACCCTATTTTTAATTATGATTAACGACATCTTCAGTAATATTAATAAGATCGACAAAGGTCTCAAATTTTCAATGTACGCGGATGACCTGGCGGTGTGGTTCTCGCACCCGAGTGTCGATCAAGCCAGCAAAATGTTACAACTAGTACTCATTGATATAAAAGTATGGTGCGACCAATGGGGTCTGGAAATTTCTCCAAGTAAATCTGCATCTCTAATTTTTTCAAAGAAACCTGCATATGTGGAACCCTACATTCCATTAAAATATAAAAATCAAACTATCCCTTTCGTCAAATCATTCAAGTATCTGGGAATAACGCTAGACACACGTCTCTCGTTCATCCCACACTTCAACGATTTAGTGCAGAGATGTACGCGACGAATTAATATTATGAAGTCATTGGCTGGTCGAGAGTGGGGCGCAGATCGGGCCACTCTCCTCCAACTATATACTTCCCTGATACGCCCAGTACTGGATTATAACGCATTCTTATTTGATGACATATGTTCCAAACAAATTAAAAAATTGCAAACTGTCCAAAACGCTGCCTTGCGCATCGTGACTGGAGCCTGCCGCACCACCAACACCACAAACTTACACATCGACACTAACATTCCCACACTCTGCCGCCGACGCAAATACACACTACTTAGATTCTACGCCAGAGCAAGTTCACACCCCACACGCCCAACATTCCACATTTTAAATCACCCCGCACCCACTAGACGACAAACACTACTACAAAAACGACACCCGCTTATCAGTCACAGAATCAGACAAACACTCACACTATCCAACATCGCTCACATCACCACAATGCCAACGCCACCACTCACACCTCACTGGCTCGACACAACACCAGACACACACCGCCTCTTCACACACAACAAAAACACAGTCACCGCGTCAGAAACACTCTCACTCTTCCACGAACACAAATCACAACACAACACATACACATACATATACACAGACGGTTCACGGGGCGAAGGCCGAACCGGTGGTGCATTCTACACAAACACAGTTAGCAATAACTTTAGACTTCCCGACATAAATAGCGTATACACAGCGGAATTGTCAGCCATTTTATTAGCATTAATATACGTCAGAAAAGAAAAACTTAAGGAAGTAGTCATTTGCACAGACTCGTCCGCCTCGCTCACGGCTATTTCTTCGATTAGTGAATGTAGAAACCCGATAGTATTTAAAATCAGACAACTAATCAAGTATTTAAACAGTAAAAACAATAGTATTAAATTCCTCTGGATCCCAGGACACGCAGGTATCCCGGGAAACGAGGAAGCCGACAGACTTGCGAAATTGAGCCTAGAATTACCTTCAGTAAACCAACTTCCAAGCCCAGTATCAGACGTGTTAAATTATATTAATTCTCAACTTAGCGTACTGCGCCAGAGCGAGTGGGACGCCGCTCCGCATTTTCATCTTTATCCAATTAAGCCAAAAGTCCAACATTTTATATCCAGTCACCAGAATTGTAGAGAGAAGGAGGTAATTTTGGCGCGCCTCCGTCTCGGTCATACACAAATTACTCATTATTATATTATGGAGAATCTCCCGCCACCAAATTGCCAACATTGCCCAGGTTATCCGCGCTACACAATCAAGCACTTACTTATTACTTGCCCAGTACACAACGATAAACGACAGAACATTATTAATTACACACAACAAAATGGCATCACATTAAATCTTCAAACACTGTTAGGTGATAGTTATCCTGAATTGATAGGTCTCCTCTTAGATTATCTCTACCAAACACGTTTAGCTAATCAAATATAACAGGGGTTTTTGGCCTTGCGCATTTTTGGCCCACCGCGCAGGTTTTTTCCCCTTTGCCTTAGACGCTGGGTTTTTTATTATTCAGGACTTTTCGCCCAGCTAAATACACCCCACAACCAGGTCTTGCCGAGGCGCCGGAGCCAGGGAGACTGGCAACAGTCTCCCGTTGTGGCAATGACGGCACCGCCACGGCTCCATCAACACTGACACTGTACAAGTGTATTGTAATAAAAATATGTATGCATGTGTGTCTCGTGTTTGACTTATTTTTGACTTTGAACGAAATACTTAACGTAATGCTAGATATTATTTTTGACCTTGAACGAAATACTTAACGTAATGCTAGATATTATATTTGACCTTGAACGAAATACTTAACGTAATGTTAGATATTATATTTACTTTGAACAAATAATTTTTCCGGGTACAAATAAACCGGTTAACGTAACTAGTAACGTAAAATAGCTGCCCTAGTCCCTAGTTTGTCCCGGGTCACATAAACCGGATAACGTAACTCTTTTCCTGGCAAATTGCCAGATGTCACTCCCCACCCGGAATATGGCTATAGGCCGGTCCGGGAAAAAAAAAAAAAAAAAAAAAAAACCTCGCCACCCTGCCGAGGACATGTTCGTTCGCTGGCCGAGGACCTGTTCGAGCTGCTGGCCTGCTACTTCCGGGTGAACTTCACGCCGCCACCGGACAGCTAGCACGGCGTCACGCGACAGATGCTGGCCGACGCGCTGCACGACTGCCTGGCCGGCACCGGACAGTTCGCAGAGTTCTGCCTGCCGCTGGCGCTGGAGAAGCTCAACTCGGACCTGACGCAGGCCAAGCTGGACGCACTGGCGCTGCTGCAACGCTGCTGCGGCGTCTACACTGGCGCCGCACCTGGCGCCGCACCTGGTGCCGCTGCGGCTGGCGCTGGCCCGGGAGTGTCTGGCGGCGCGACAGCGTGAGGTGCAGCCGCGCGCGCTACAGCTGGTGGCGGCTGTGCCGGCGCAGGCCGATCAGTGGACGCGCCCCCTGCTGGCCGAGTGTCTGCACCACGCGGCGCAGCGAGGCGGCGACCGACTGATGGCCGGCGCGGCGCCGCTGCTGGTGGTGCTCTGCGCCGGCGGCCGGGAGCTGGTGCTGGGTGAGGCGGTGCCGGCCCTACTTGGCCAGCTGGAGGCCGGCGCGGAGACTCGGCCGCCGAGCGGCTGGAGACGCTGAGCGCGCATGGCCGGCTGCTGGCGGACGGCGGCGCGGACGAGTCGCCGGCTGTGGAGCCGCTGCGGCCGCGGCTGGCTGCCGTGCTGCTGGCCGAGGTGGCCGGCGGAGACCGGCCTCTGCAAACGGCCGCGCTCTCCATGCTCAGCTCCTGCCCCTGGCTGGTGGGCGAGGCGGAGGCGGACCACTGGCGGAGCACCTGGCCGGTCTGGACACGACTGAAGACGCCGCGGTCCGGGCGGCGGCGCTCACCTGTATCGGGGCCGCCACCGACCAGCACACCAATGCCGTGGTGACGGCTCTGGTGCAGCCGCTGCTGACCCAGCTCAACAGAGGTGCGGTGTCACCAGAGAACTAGGCTGAGCGGCAGCTGGCGGCGGCCGGCGTGACCGGGCTGGAGGCGGCGCGCGCCGCCCTGCCACTGGTGCGGCAGGTGCGCGTCAGCCGCGAGGAGGCCACCGCCACCGAGCGCGTGCTGGCCACGGTGACTGACATCGTGGAGCGGACGTCTTCTTTCTTAACGGAGACGGCGATCACGTGCTGAGCATGCTGGCTGAGCGGTGGCACGGCGTGCCGCTCTCCCACGCGGCGCCGTGGCAGCACACGCAGCTGACGGCGCTGCTGGCCGCCGCCAGGCCCAGCGTGGCTGTGCCGCAGCATGACATCGTCACCGTGATGCTCGCCAAGCTGGCGCTGAAGAAGCGGCACCCGCTGACGGCGGCGCGCGCTGCCAAGACGCTGGCCGTTGTGTTCAATAAGCAGCCCGATGCCAAGACCGACCATCTGCTCAAGAGGCTCACCAAGCCAATGCCAAGATACAAGATAATACCAAGATGGTCCACCGTGCGGCGGCCAGAGCCGCGCGAGCGCGCGCCACCGCAAGCTGGCCCCAATGCTGGTACCGTGCTTATGGGATCGCGCGTTCCGCCATCGGTGTCCGGCCGTCACCAGGCCGCGGCGGCGGCGGCCCGGTGCAGCACATGCGGAGCGACAGCGTGATGATGGCCCTGGCAGTCACCGCCACTAGCATTGTGTCGTCTACAAGACACACAGTCTATCGCCAATAACCCGAGCAGTTGAGGTGCCCAAAAACTCCAAAGCGTAGTATGCGACATGTAGTTTGTCTTTGCGCAATAGTAGATTGCGTGCTGCAGATAGTGTTGAGGTATGCTGTCTGAAAAAGATTGACATATCCGGTGATTTATCAAACTTGAATTTTACTTGTGAGCGCATTGCTGGATACGAGATGTTTGAGCTTGTATTTGTGCTGGCACGCATCATGTGCTTGTATTGTTATGTAGCAATCGACTCGATGTTTCCACGTGTATTTATGCTTCGTAAAAGCTGCTGATGTATTTGTCACTCACGGTTCCAACGTCTGAATATCGGCGACTTATCACCGATATCGGTCATTCGTTTCGTTTCGTTCGGTTGATATTCGTTTGCGTCATTTGTGTGGGTATGCGCATATGCGTATGTTTTATTAGGATATAAGTGATTATTAGGATAGGTGGCAAATTAAATAGGTGACAACTAGTTGAAATAGGCGATGATGCGGCATGTAAATGCGTGATATGTAGTAAGCATGTTACTGTTAGCATATGCCAGTATAAGATAGTATGTTCTGATTATGTTCCTACTTCCTATGCTGGTTATTTATTGTCCCTTTTCTTTACTGGCGTGCGTATCTTTGGCAAAACAAAATATGATGTCGATGACCTCTCGCCGACGCATGATGGAAATATACGGCAACGGCGAAATTATCTGGATTCTTTGCACCATTCCCAGACGGTAGAAACTTCTGCAGGAAAAGCAGGACCTTTTTAACCGGGAAGGGACACGCTAACTGGCTGCATCAGCGAAGGCCAAACTAAAGTATGTGCTTGGAGAGAAATGAGAATATTGCAAAAGGTGTAATCTAATTATGAAGACTGTTCGGAGACTGCGGGTGGAATAGGACTTTCGTCGCAGTAATACCCATTCATTCCATTCAGATGTCAAACTTAACCCGCGCGGCGCTGGGGGGTAAATTTTACCCCCCTCCCGGGTTTTCGCTATAGATTCAAAACTACACTAGATATCGACGCGAAACTTTCAGTACCTTATCTGGCATCGATTTGACGTCTTCAGATAAATTTTGGATAAAATCGGTCGAGAAGTTTTTGCTAAAATAGCGTTTTAGTGACGTCATGTAACGCCATTTCCGGTCCAAAATGGACGAAACTTTG
Source organism: Chirona hameri (assembly GCA_036785665.1). Lineage (NCBI taxonomy): Eukaryota > Metazoa > Arthropoda > Thecostraca > Balanomorpha > Balanidae > Chirona > Chirona hameri. The sequence continues at coordinate 37,819 of JAXIVJ010004102.1, forward strand.
ATCGATGATAGAACAGCAAGTATTGAAGCAAATTGCAAACAAAGCACGTCAAAAGGAAGGAAATGACATTCTCTACAAGATGGCTATCTCGGATTTGCACAATTTTGATTTTCTGATCCCCAAAATGAAAAAAATCGTTATTATTTTTTTCAAAGTTTACAAAATCCAAAATTGTAAGAATTTTAAAAATACCGGAAGATATGTCAGATAACCATCTCTAATGAGTGACTATTCCAAATTTCAAACAAATATCTATATTTTTGACCCCCAAATGACACTAATAAGTGTTCAATGTGATGGACGCATTTTAAAAAAAATCGAACATTTTGACATTTCTAGACATCGTACACAAAAACAAATTGCACCATTGGATTGCTGTGGCAAAACTGAACCGTAAACATGTGTCGGTTATTGCAAATTTTGGATTTCAAAATTTGACCTTTTTTGCCTGATCTTGACCTGATCTTGACCTGACCTGCTTCAAATTTGCCACGGTGCTCGCCTCATAATCATGTCGCAGTTTTCTGGTTAGGCTCCTCAGCTGATTTCTGATGTAAGATAATTGAATCTACAGGGTGTCCGAAAAAACATACTCTGGATTTTAGCTCGTGCTTCAATATGCACGTGCCAATTTTTTAAAACTTGTCATGATTATAGCTGGGAACGTGGCAAAACCGATGAACACAGAAATAAGTCCTTTGAGATGTTTTTGAATATTGCAAAGGCGTTTTGTGTGGAAGCCTACATTCCAGGGAGTGTTCCAGGGTGTCCGGAAAAAAAGATACTGTGATTTTCCGTAATAATTTCGGTTATAAACAAACAATATTATAATTTCGAGTATCGTTATATTCACCAGTTCATGGTAAAACAGATAAGCCATGACATTTGTACAGACACTGCCTCCGTCAGCCTCAAGGCGGAGGTGGCGGGTCACCGGACCTCAGCCCATTGGATTTCTTTCTGTGGGGAGACCGTGTTTACAAAGGTGAAGAACCGTGTTTACGAAGAAACGCCCAGAACAGCAGAAGACCTGAAGCGCGCCATCATCGCAGAAGTCGGCCGCATGCCCTCAGCGATGATCGACAAAGCTGTCGACCATCTGCAGACTGTGCGACTGCCTCAGCTGATCCGCCGGAAGGGGGCGCACATCGAGCATCTACTGTAGGAGGCTGCACTGTGAGCTGTGACTGACAGAGGGAGTCTCTGTACAAATGTCATGCAGTATCTGTTTTGCCATGAACTGGTGAATATAAAGATACTCGATTTTTTTATAATATTGTTTTTATAGCCGAAATTATTACGGAAAATCACAGTATCTTTTTTCCGGACACCCTGGAACACACCCTGGAACAGACAGGGTTCCACACAAAACGCCTTTTCAATATTAAATACATCTCAAAGGACTTGTTTCTGTGTTCATCGGTTTTGCCGCGTTCCAAGGTATAATCATGAAAAGTTTGTACAAAAATTGGCACGTGCATATTGAAACACGAGCTAAAATCCAGAGTATGTTTTTTGCGGACACCCTGTATCTCAAACATTGTATCCACGGGGGCGCCAACCTCTGACGTTACGCGCAAATTCCAATCAGCTGTTGTACGGTTAAACTATTTATCGGATTGAGCGCGCCGCCGCAGTAGAGCTGCAAATTTAGTGGACACCCAGGCCACCGAGTGGCGGTATTTAACGACCTGAGTACTATTGTTGATTATAATAGCTAAAGAAGCATTATTCAAGCTATGTTGTTCAATTAATTTATTTGGCTTGTGCTAGCATTTCTTTCTGTGAAAAGAAAAGTCAACAAGTGCAAATAACTTCTTACCAAAATAAATACTATTTATTATATAGTATTTATTTATCTCATGAGTCATGTCTGCGCATGCGCCCTGGTAGTTCTGGCACTCTCAGACGGTACGGTATATCATATATGCGCCGCATTCATCGATCTCAACGACATCGGACCACTGACGACTTCCAGCCAGACTTCACCAGCCCTCCACCGCTTCCGGGTGCGGGACCCTGTCCACGTGCTTGTGGCAGGGTCGTTAGACCCTTAGATAGGTAGCCCTTAGATATTTTTAAGTAGGTAACGTAATTTCCACAATTTGCAAGGTAGAGAACCCGCTTCATTCTTTAGATTAATTGCAGCTGGCAACACGTTCTGCCGTGTGTGCCACGTTAACGTAATTTAGGTTATTCATTAAACTTTCCCCTCCCTCCTCCGGTCATGGCGACCCCCCCGCCCCGCCGCCCCTACGACCCCCCTCCGGGGTTCCCCGGAGCGCGTCCGCGTTCCCCCCTGGACGGTCCCCCCCGCCTGCCCGACATGCCCACCATGCCGTGGTGGACCGGTGGCGACCATCTCCCCGACCCGACCCGGCCATATCGCCGTCGGACTGGGGCCCCCCGCCCGCCGCTCAGTCCCCCTCCCAGTCCCCCTCCCAGCCCCCCTCAGGGGCCCCGCCCGCCCCGTCCAGGGGCCCGGCCGTTGCCGGACTCCCATCCCCCCGACCCACCCCCCCGCCCCTCCGCCCCTCCGTCCCCCCGACCCTCCGACCCCCCTCTGGGGTCCCCCCCCGGTGCGCGACGTCGCACCTCCCCGGTCGGACCCACTCCCCGCTCCCCTCAGGGGCCTCCCAGGGTCCGACCCGGAGCACGGCTCCCCCCCGACCCCACCCCCCCGGACGGGCCCGCTTGCCTCCTTATGTGGCGAGCGGATGGCATTCCATTTAGGAATGTCAACCCGTTCCTGGTCCGGCGCTGGCTGGTCGCCATCTGTGGCGACGTAGCCAGCGCCAAACCCATTCGATCGGGAGCACTCCTGATCGAGACACTGACGTCCCAACAGAACGTCAGTGTCATGGGACGGACCACCTTCATCGGAGTGAGGGTCGCCGTGGAGGCCCCGGCGCACCTCAACTCCGTGGAGGGTCTGGCATGGTGCCCAGACGTGGCCGAGCTCTCGGAGGACGATCTCCTCCGGGAACTCGCACACCAAGGGGTGTGCGAGGTGACTCGCCTGTCGCCATCGAAGCGGCGACCCGATCAGCCCAACCCGCTGATTCGGCTCCGCTTCCGAGGCAAGGAGCTGCCGACCCACATCCACTGTGGGTACGTGGCTGCCCCCGTCAGGGAGTGGATCCCGCCCCCCCGGCAGTGTCAGCAGTGCTGGCACTACGGCCACCTCAAGTGGACCTGCCGGGTGCGCACCGCCACCTGTGGTCGGTGCGCTGGCGAGCACGGCACCGAAGGGTGCACGCGCGCAGCACGCTGCGCCTCGTGCGACCAGGCCCACCCGGCCTGGGACCGCCGGTGTTTGGCCTGGGGTCTCGCTCGCGAGACAGAGCGCCTGAAGCGCGGCGACAGTCGGCGCCCACCGGACGCCCCGCCCTCCACCTCCCTCAGCCCAGGTCTCGCCCCCGGCGCTTGGCCGCCCCTCCCACCTCCCGGAACCTCCCCCCCACCCCACCGGCCTCCCGCCAGACCCCCCAACCGACAGACCCCCCGACCACCACCCCAGCTCCCCGAGGCATCTCTGTCGGACCTCGAAGGCGCCGTTGCCGCTGATCCACCGGCACCGCGCTCCCCAGCCCAACCAGCCGAGTCGAACACCGACTCAGGCCCCGCCTCCCCGGCCTCCCCAGCACCAGCGGAGAGCCGATTCTCGGAGGACCTCCCCTCGGACGACTCTCTCATGAGAGCCGTCTCCCGGAAAGTCGCCCGCAACCCCGCCCAGTCCCCGCCCTCCCGCCCCAGCTCCCCGCCCGCCCGCCCCAGCTCCCCGCCCGCCCGCCTCTCCCCGCCATCCCTCCCCTCCCCCCACCCTCCTTCCCGGCTCCCTCGTAGCCCCAGCCCCCCTGAAAGTAACCGCTACCGCCGCAATTTGAGGCGGTTGAACAAGAAACAATAAATCACCTCCAACAAATACGTCATTAAGTTATTTCTGACTAACTGTTAAATCGTACTGCTGCAGACGTGGGAGTTGTGTGTTGGCTGCCGGTGTCTTGTCGCGGGGGCCCCCTGCTGGATTGGTAGCGCGGCGAATGGTTATGGCTTGGCTGTTCGTTGCGTGGCTGATTTGGCGGGGGATTTCTGCGATGGGACGCCGATGGTTGATGTGCGGTTTTGCGTTGGCGGCGGCATGATTCCCTGCCAAACCAGTCAGAAATAACTTCCTGACTAACTGTTAAATCAGGTTACTGCTGACGCGGGAGTTGCGGGTTGGCTGCCGGTGTCTTGTTGCGGGGGCCCCCTGCTGGATCTCGGCCGCGCGGCGAATGGCCGGTGCTGTTCGTGACGTGGCTGATTTGGCGGGGGATTTCTGCGATGGGACGCCGATGGCTGATGTGCAATTTTGCGTTGGCGGCGGCATGATTCCCTGCCAAACCAGATCACACGCCGATGCTGCGCCGCGGTGTGGTGGCTGCTGCGCTGCGGTGCAGTGTCCGCTGCGCTGCGGTGCAGCATGTTAAATTATGTTAAAATCACGCTGCTGCCGACGTGGGGTTACGTGTTGGCTGCCGGTGTCTTGTTACGGGGGCCCCCTGCTGGATCTCGGCCGCGCGGCGAATTCGTTGCGTGGCTGATTCGGCGGGGGATTTCTGCGATGGGACGCCGATGGTAGATGTGCGGTCTTGCGTTGGCGGCGGCATGATTCCCTGCCAAATCAGTCGCGCAACGAAAGGTTCCATTGGAATTCGTTGTTCATCTCTTAACGTAATGCTCCTCCCAACCCTCCTCTCCCCTCTGCTCCGCTCTTGCCAAAGCCGAGTAGTTGAACACCCGCCCCTGATAACATATGCCGATGCTGCGCTGCGGTGTGGTGGCCGCTGCGCTGCGGTGCGGTGCTCACTCCACTGCGCTGCGGTGTGGTGTCCGCTGCGCTGCGGTGCAGTATACTAAATCATGTTGCTGCCGACGTGGGGTTGCGGGTCGGCTGCCGGTGTGTTGTTGCGGGGGCCCCCTGCTGGATCTCGGCCGCGCGGCGAGCGGTATAGTGCTTTGGCTGTTCGTGACGTGGCTGATTTGGCGGGGATTTCTGCGATGGGACGCCGATGGCTGATGTGCGATTTTGCGTTGGCGGCGGCATGATTCCCTGCCAAACCAGATTACACGCCGATGCTGCGCCGCGGTGCAGTGTCCACTGCGCTGCGGTGCAGTATCCACCCTGTCAATCTTTTTTACACTGTTAGGTGATAGTTATCTTGTATTGATAGGTCCCCTCTTAGATTATCTCTACCAAACACGTTTAGCTAAACAAATATAACAGGGGTTTTTTGCCTTGCGCATTTTTGGCCCACCGCGCAGGTTTTTCCCCTTTGCTATAGACGCTGGGTTTTTTATTATTCAGGACTTTTCGCCCAGCTAAACACACCCCACAACCAGGTCTCGCCGAGGCGCCGGAGCTAGGGAGACTGGCAACAGTCTCCCGCTGTTGCAATGACGGCACCCCACGGCTACACCAACACTGACACTGTTCAAGTGTATGTAATAAAAATATGTATGTATGTGTGTCTCGTGTTTTACTTATTTTTGACCTTGAACGAAATACTTAACGTAATGTTAGATATTATATTTACTTTGAACAAATAATTGTTCCGGGTACAAATAAACCGGTTAACGTAATTAGTAACGTAAAATAGCTGCCCTAGTCCCTAGTTTGCTCCGGGTCACATAAACCGGTTAACGTAGTTTTTTGCCTGGCAAATTGCCAGAGGTCATTGCCCCTCCCCGGAAAATGGCTATAGGCCGTTCCGGGAAAAAAACACAAAAAAACAACAAAAAAACGCCGCATTCCTTCGCCAAAAAGTCAAATATCTTCGGCTGGAGAGTCTTTTCAGCCAAAAAAAGTTGCAGATAAGGATTTCTCAACACGGGCTACAAGACTGCTATTTCAGTTCAAAATCCCATGTTGAAGGTGAACTATTTCCTTTAAAGGGAAATAATGACTTTTTGATTTTGTTAGCAACAATTTCTTAGGCTACCGTGATGGTTTTAAAATTATTTTATTTAAATTTAAGAATTAAATAAAATTATTCCCAAATTCAAAGTTGTAAGTTTGGAAAAAATACAAAACAAGTACCTTGTGTACTTCATGATGGTCATTGACAAATGTGTCCTTCCCTACCATTGTTTACATCGAGTGCGGCATTATTGGAGGCTCTGTGACATTTCCGATCAAACTGAGCGCTGCTCGGACACACGCTAGTAGCGCTTTCGTTCTCCATGGCAACCAGGCGTCAGCCAATCAAAAGCCAGAAAGAGAATACATTCTGGCTTTTCATTGGCTCACGCCTGGTTGCCATGGAGAACGAAAGCGTTACTAGCGTGCGTTCGAGCAGCGCTCTGATCCGTGTTTATTTTGCAACCACACGATTTCGATTTTTTTCCCCATTTTTTTTTAGGTTTTCGACCTTTTGGGATATCGAAAAAGGAAAGATGTCAGCTTGCAGTTTGTATTGTTCCGACATTGCCTTACACTGATAAAAACTATGTCAATTGTCAGCTGTACCCAGGGGCGTCGCCGATAATTTTTGAGTGGGGTGGTCGGCTGAAATGACGACAAAAAAATGTACCCCAATTTGTTATGCGTGTATTTAAGCCTTTGCAACATTTCTAATGTGGATTTGCATGTTATAGTAGGTACTTGTTATTTAGCGCCGCGAAGCGGCGCGATTTTTTTTTGCTCGGGTTTGCCTGATAAAACCCAGAAACATAGGCATTTTTAGCTTCTTAGCCTTGTAGAGGATAATAAGCTAAAAATGTTATTCATTCAATTCAGCGTTACGACGAAACGAAGACGATGACGATGGCTTCGTTATGACGATGGCCACTGATGTGACGCCGCGAAGCGGCGTGAACATTTTAATTTTAGGTCGTGGAAAACGCATTTTTAATATTGGAACCAGACCGTGAGTGGAGCCAAGCCTCAGGTAACCCCTTTTCCTGGTTGCACATCTCGGTATGATGCAAAATGTTGAAATGAAGGTAGTTTTTCATATACATTAGCCTCGGATAGTAAATCACGATGGCCGGTGGCAGTCTGCGCTCAATAGTACATATGATAATAATAACTGTAGTCTGTATACATACCTATGTACCGAACTGTAACAAATAACTGGTAACGGTGCAAATGGTTTCAAAGTAGCAAGAGGCAGACCGACATTTCCGCGCATAAATAGTCCCTGTGGATCTGGAGGAGCCTGGGGGAGATGGCTTGCGGAGATAGTCCTGGCCTGGTCTCCACTATTAGCTCTTCGGGCCAACAAGTTGGGCACCGCTGGAACAGCTTCCGGTTGCCGAAGTCCGCGTCTTTGCGTTCGCGTCGCCTTTTTCGGAACTCGGCAGACAAGCTAAACATGTAGCCCGCTTTAAAGATAATATTTTATGAAGAGAGTTGGCCCTGGGGCCAGCAATTATCGCCAAGGAGAGCCTCTGCAAGACACTTAATGGAATTAATTTTCCAAATTTGTATATGCAATTGCGAAACTTGTGTCATGCCGCGAAGCGGCGCGAAATTTTTCAGTTTTTGACTGAGGTTAGCTTGATTTTGACTGCTGCAATTTTGGGATGCCCAGTACCGTTCTAAAAACGCAAATATAGCATGCATTAAATTTCACGTCTTGGGGGGGGGGGGGGGGGGGGGCAAAACATAGTTTGGCCCCCCCTTAAACAGGCTTGGGGGGGGGGGCATGGCCCCGTTCGCCCCCCCCTGGATCCGCCCTTGGTCGTGGGTCTAGTTATTCCTTCGTCGACGACGAAATCATTATTTATGAACGTGTTAATTTTTTTTTCTTAAAATTTCACAGAACAAGGATTTTTTTTTTTAATATGCGTTGAGGCTCATATTACAGTTATTTATATATATATATATATATATATATATATATATATATATTTTTTTTGGGGGGGGGGGGGCCAAAAGACATGTTGGCCCTCCCTTCCAGGCTTTTGGGGGGGGGGGGGGGCATGGCCGGATTGGCCCCCCCCTGGATCCGCCAGTGGGCTGGGGTCTCAGCCGAACGCCATTGACTGGGGGGGGGGGGGGGGGGGGGGCGTTACACGCCACTGATTATCTTCCGAACCAATAATCGCAGCGAGACGCACAAGGCGGCAATCAAAAGCTCTCAATGGGACGAATCTAAGGCATACTAAAAAATGTCAAAGTAAGGTCAAATGTCAGGTCACGGTCAGGTCAAAGGTCAAAATCGACGTATTTGAGTTTATGGGCCATACTTTCCATCCAAAGCCTTCGATTACGACATATTTTCCAACGCCCCCTGGTTATCTTCCGAACCAATAGTTTCAGCGAGACGCGCAAGGCGGCAATTGAAAGCTCTCAATGAGACAAATCGAAAGCATACTAAACAATGTAAAAGTGAGGTCAAATGTCAAGTCACGGTCAGGTCAAAGGTCAAAATCGACGTATTTGAGTTTATGGGGCATACTTTCCATCCAAAGCCTTCGATTACGACCATTATCACCCAAAGTGCTGCCAAAGATATGATACATATCCCACACGAGCTAAAGTGAGATTTTTGGCAAAGGTCAAGGCAAGGTCAGGTCATTAAAGGTCACTATGCGCAAAATATCTACGAAAGTCATGCAACACATGTTTTATGGACTATTTGCTACGTATAATTATATAGTGATATTCATTTTACCGCCTGACTTCATTTACGTGAAGTTATTGTCAAGTTCAGTTCAAGTTCAGGTCACTGAAGGTCAAAATTTGAAATGGATAAATCTATTTCAAAAAGGCATGTTGCTGGACCAGTTTTGTCATCGAAATGTAGTGCTGGCATTTATTTGTCTGTATCTGGTCAATACAAGCCAAACAGCGCAATTTCAAAATTGACGTCATGAGTTACCCATACTTTAGGTGCCATAAGTCAGTCAAAAATGAACATCAGTTTGAAATGTGGTATGGTAGTTGCCTACATATGGTTCTCTGACATGCCTTCCGTTTTTTTAAAATATTTTAGAAAAGTTTGAATTTGTGATAATTTTCCCCCACAATTTTTTTTATAGTTTTTTTGGGTCAAACCATCCTAAATGTTTCAATAATCCGAGATAGCCATGTTGTAGCCCTTGCCATTTTCTATCCTTTGACGCTTTGAATTGCATTTTGCTCAAAATATGGCATTTGTACGGTCTGTTAAAATTTAGCTGATTTTGGTGTACAAATCGTGAGTAGTGACGTCACTAAATTGGTTGTAACTCAAATGTTGTTCGACGAAATGGCTTTATTTTCGCACAGAAGACGTAAACGTGATTTAGAAGAAGGTACCCGAAATTTCACGTTGATAGCGCTATTGGTTTTTGAGCTATTACGAAAGTTCATACAGGAGAGGGGGCGTTAAACGCCCCACCCCCATCAATGTCGGGTTAACCCCAAAGCAATCCACGACATTGGCTTGCCTGTAGTGTACAATCTATTTGCAGGATACGTGTATCGCATTTTCCAAAATAGCAATGTTTCCCCGTCCGTCATGATTCCCAGCAGTGGCTTCAATGGTGGTGTGAACCTGCGAGATAGGCTGACCCGCACGGTCGAACCTGCGAGGTACGCTGACCAGCACGGTCGAACCTGGGAGGTAGGCTGACCCGCACGGTCGAACCTGCGAGGTAAGCTGACCCGCACGGTCGAACATGCGAGATAGGCTGACCCGCACGGTCGAAGCTGCGAGGTAGGCTGACCCGCACGGTCGAACCTGCGATGTAGGCTGACCCGCACGGTCGAACCTGCGAGGTAGGCTGACCCGCACGGTCGAATCTGCGAGGTAGGCTGACCAGCACGGTCGAACCTGGGAGGTAGGCTGACCCGCACGGTCGAACCTGCGAGGTAAGCTGACCCGCACGGTCGAACATGCGAGATAGGCTGACCCGCACGGTCGAAGCTGCGAGGTAGGCTGACCCGCACGGTCGAACCTGCGATGTAGGCTGACCCGCACGGTCGAACCTGCGATGTAGGCTGACCCGCACGTTCGAACCTGCGATGTAGGCTGACCCGCACGTTCGAACCTGCGAGGTAGGCTGACCCGCACGGTCGTTATGTGAGGCGGCACAGCTGCCTCCTACTGCTGGCCTGGCTGATCGGTCGTGCAGGAAATCGTGGTAACAAACATACGGTGTTATCACTGGTGGATCCAGAGGGCTCAACAAGTTGGTTTGGGAAACAAATTCAAAACATTCTGGCAAAACTGGGAAGCAAAGAGGTTCACTGGTCAGGAAAACACACGTGGAGGCATGGCATTTGCTGGCATAACGCAGTCGCAGTGCGATATATGGGAGCAATAGCGCTGACATCACCTATCTATCAGATATCAGAAATGTTTTTTTTTCTCTCCAAATATTGCGTCCACCATTCATCATTACCCGATCGGAATTTGTATGTTTGCGTTGGCATTTAGCTTGCAGTAAAGGGGTTCCTGAGGAAAATGGTGAAGATGATTAGCTAATAGCCCATTGTCACCGGGCGGGGTTGAGAACCCCAGTGTGTTCTAAGTCACTCTGCCAACATGTGAGGTCAACTGACAGACGGCGAAGAAAGAATTCTGTGGGTGTCCGCAAGCTGTAGAAGCTGTATGGCATGCGTGTTGATGAGAAATGAACGCTATCACGCTATCCCACTTCGATAACAGTTGGCAAACACAGTACCTAATGATATGAGCAAACAATGGCGAAAAGGTATAACGCTGTAGTGGTATTTCACGAGCACTGGCTCATGTAGCAACAGTTGGAAGCTGCCAGGAACGCGTCCAAATTTTACATTGAATATCGCATTCCTTATCATATATTACCTAAGTGATGATCTGACTTCAAAGAAAAGTCATGGTATCGGTAAGACTCAGTACAATTTTAATGGACGTTAACCCGCACCGTGCTGCCGGGGGGGGGGGGGGGGGGGGGGGGGGTAGACGCCCCCTAAGGTTTTTCGAGAATAGCGAAAAAAGGAGACGTGCAGCGCTACTTTTTTGTTACAGTTGTTGAGGCATATCAAATGCCCACATATTGTAAAAACTATAACTTCGGGACATCTCAGGTCAGGTCACCAGACCAGGTCACGTGACCCCACCTCCAAAAAAGTGTGCGGTGGTCTCACAGCCACAGTTTTTGGCCGATCGATTTCGTACTTACAGCATTTCATAAGGGCAATGGTACCTACAATTCCTTGATCTCGGATTTTCGATATCGATGACCTGACGTCGGGTCAATTTCGTGACCTCCCATTAAAAGTAAATGGGTAAATATTCAAATGCTTCCTATTCTGAGGATACGCATGATATCAGCTCAATTACTTCTAGATCATGCTATCATAGGTCATTCTTGAAGACCCAGGTGCAATTTTTGTTCAGTGACCCCTACAGAGTCAGCTGAGGTCATCCGAGGTCACCAACACTTTGTTGTCAATAACTCTCGACAAAATCAAGATAGAGAAGTGGAACTACCACTAATGTGTTGGTGTCGTCGATACACGTCTCCCAATGTGCAACATGACCTAATTGGGTCACCACTTGACCTTGGCCTGAGGTCAAATTTTTTAGTTGACCTAACCTGGTCATGCTGAATATGATTCGAAGCGCCTTGATAACACAAACACGATGGCGTTACAATTATTGCCGTATCTTTATTAAGTAAAAAGATGTTGGTAAAAACTGTTTTGCTAAAAAAAAATAGCGTGTTTGACATTTGATGAGCTCTGGAGCCTAAACTATTGACCTTAGCTCAAATCTGAGGACACCATAGCGATTGTATTTTTCAATAGATTTCCATTGTTGTTTTTTTTACTATCTATCATAGTTCCTGTGATATCTGGGATTTTCTCTGGAGCGAAGTCCTAAAACTGGAAAATTTGACTCTTAATGACCTCTGGTGACTTCAATATTGACCCGAGAAAAAAATGCATGAAATAGTTTCAAAATGAATTTTGACGAGCTTTCGAACTTTTTTTGGGGGGGTTTTGCCTACAATCTATAGGAGCCGAGTTAGAGGGGTAGTCGTCGAAACGCCCCCCCCCCCCGGCACGGCGAAGGTGGTGCCGAGCACCGGCACGGCGCGGGTTTAGGCGCTTCATACATACGTTTCCTACTCTAATTTTTCCAGCTCCTCATATAATTTATCTCAATTTGCTTCCTTCGGTCCCTTATTCCTTAATACACCAACTTCCCAGGTGTTCCCCGTTTCCCCGCAGTCTCGTGTCCACGTCCCCTTTTCTACCGTCTCCGCTCAGTTTCCCGTTCCCTCAGCCCCTATCTCCCGGTCCCTACAATCCAGCGTTTCCTTAGTCCTCCATCCTCATGTCCTTCAGTTCCCGTTACGCCGCCTTCGTTTTCCCATCGTTCGCTGCTCCCTATACCTCTCTTATTCTGATTATTGATATAGTTGTATCTCCTGACTTCGCCTGTAACCGGGTTTTGTGCCTGTTGGTGATTTATCAATAAATACAAAATACAAAATAATTATCCGTTGCGCCGCCCCCTGTCTCCCATCCCCGTCCCCCGTCCCCCGTCCCCCGTCCCCCGTCCCCCGTCCCCCGTCCCCCGTCCCCCGTCCCCCGTCCCCCGTCCCCCGTCCCCCGTCCCCCGTCCCCCGTCCCCCGTCCCCCGTCCCCCGTCCCCCGTCCCCCGTCCCCCGTCCCCCGTCCCCCGTCCCCCGTCCCCCGTCCCCCGTCCCCCGTCCCCCGTCCCCCGTCCCCCGTCCCCCGTCCCCCGTCCCCCGTCCCCCGTCCCCCGTCCCCCGTCCCCCGTCCCCCGTCCCCCGTCCCCCGTCCCCCGTCCCCCGTCCCCCGTCCCCCGTCCCCCGTCCCCCGTCCCCCGTCCCCCGTCCCCCGTCCCCCGTCCCCCGTCCCCCGTCCCCCGTCCCCCGTCCCCCGTCCCCCGTCCCCCGTCCCCCGTCCCCCGTCCCCCGTCCCCCGTCCCCCGTCCCCCGTCCCCCGTCCCCCGTCCCCCGTCCCCCGTCCCCCGTCCCCCGTCCCCCGTCCCCCGTCCCCGTCCCCCGTCCCCCGTCCCCCGTCCCCCGTCCCCCGTCCCCCGTCCCCCGTCCCCGTCCCCCGTCCCCCGTCCCCCGTCCCCCGTCCCCCGTCCCCCGTCCCCCGTCCCCCGTCCCCCGTCCCCCGTCCCCCGTCCCCCGTCCCCCGTCCCCCGTCCCCCGTCCCCCGTCCCCCGTCCCCGTCCCCCGTCCCCCGTCCCCCGTCCCCCGTCCCCCGTCCCCCGTCCCCCGTCCCCCGTCCCCCGTCCCCCGTCCCCCGTCCCCCGTCCCCCGTCCCCCGTCCCCCGTCCCCCGTCCCCCGTCCCCCGTCCCCCGTCCCCCGTCCCCCGTCCCCCGTCCCCCGTTGCCAGTGAGTCGTGTCGATCCGCGTGTCGAGCACCATCAGACAGCGACGATCACGACCAGAGACAAATGGCCGCCGTCGGCGCGACCCGTCGCTGCTCCGCCGCTAACGTCGCTGGATAGAGCGCCGGGCTCTGACGCTGGATAACACGTGTCGTGCAGCAGCGGCGGTGCTGGACCGGGCGACAAGGGCTGCCTGATCCGGCGACACGACGCGGCGCCCCGGACGTCAGATGACATATGGAGGAGCGGATCGAGCCAGCGAGGCTGGATAAAGCTGTGGTGTCAACTGGGCGCAATTGTGAGATAGGTTTTATCTTAAAGTCTGCTTTCTACGAAAATGGAACGTTGAACAAAGACATTTGTTCCGGGAATCGCTAAACAAACATTAATATGCATTTTATAGCAAGGATAACATAAATCATCTTTCCCAAGAAAGCAATACAAATAATACTACACAAATAACTTACTTGTGCAATCTTTACGCATTGATGACTGTGTATAAACAAAACAAAACAGAAACATTTTATGAAACTGAAAAATAAAACATGGAAAGCCCCTTCTTTTTATAGCCGGCACGTTGCGGCTGTGTTACAGTTAGCTGCGGCAGCCGCCCCTCCCCACCTCCAGCCCACCATCATCTCATGGGTGTGCAGTGAGCCACCCCTCCTCACCTTCAGCCCACCATCATCTCATGGGTGTGCAGTGAGCCGCCCCTCCCCACCTCCAGCCCACCATCATCTCATGGGTGTGCAGTGAGCCGCCCCTCCCCACCTCCAGCCCACCATCATCTCATGGGTGTGCTGTGAGCCGCCCCTCCCCACCTTCAGCCCACCATCATCTCATGGGTGTGCAGTGAGCCGCCCCTCCCCACCTCCAGCCCACCATCATCTCATGGGTGTGCAGTGAGCCGCCCCTCCCCACCTCCAGCCCACCATCATCTCATGGGTGTGCAGTGAGCCGCCCCTCCCCACCTCCAGCCCACCATCATCTCATGGGTGTACAGCGAGTTGCGGCAGCCGCCCCTCCCCACCTCCAGCCCACCATCATCTCATGGGTGTGCAGTGAGCCGCCCCTCCCCACCTCAAGCCCACCATCATCTCATGGGTGTGCAGTGAGCCGCCCCTCCCCACCTCCAGCCCACCATCATCTCATGGGTGTACAGTGAGCCGCGGCAGCCGCCCCTCCCCACCTCCAGCCAACCATCATCTCATGGGTGTGCAGTGAGCCGCCCCTCCCCACCTCCAGCCCACCATCATCTCATGGGTGTGCAGTGAGCCGCCCCTCCCCACCTCAAGCCCACCATCATCTCATGGGTGTGCAGTGAGCCGCCCCTCCCAACCTCAAGCCCACCATCATCTCATGGGTGTGCAGTGAGCCGCCCCTCCCCACCTCAAGCCCACCATCATCTCATGGGTGTGCAGTGAGCCGCCCCTCCCCACCTCCAGCCCACCATCATCTCATGGGTGCACAGCGAGCTGCGGCAGCCGCCCCTCCCCACCTTCAGCCCACCATCATCTCATGGGTGTACAGTGAGCCGCCCCTCCCCACCTCCAGCCCACCATCATCTCATGGGTGTGCAGTGAGCCGCCCCTCCCCACCTCCAGCCCACCATCATCTCATGGGTGTACAGTGAGCCGCCCCTCCCCACCTCCAGCCCACCATCATCTCATGGGTGTGCAGTGAGCCGCCCCTCCCCACCTCCAGCCCACCATCATCTCATGAGTGTGCAGTGAGCCGCCCCTCCCCACCTCCAGCCCACCATCATCTCATGGGTGTACAGTGAGCCGCCCCTCCCCACCTCCAGCCCACCATCATCTCATGGGTGTGCAGTGAGCTGCCCCTCCCCACCTCCAGCCCACCATCATCTCATGGGTGTGCACAGTGAGCTGCGGCAGCCGCCCCTCCCCACCTCCAGCCCACTATCATCTCATGGGTGTGCACAGTGAGCTGCGGCAGCCGCCCCTCCCAACCTCCAGCCCACCATCATCTCATGGGTGTGCACAGTGAGCTGCGGCAGCCGCCCCTCCCCACCTTCAGCCCACCATCATCTCATGGGTGTACAGTGAGCTGCGGCAGCCGCCCCTCCCCACCTCCAGCCCACCATCATCTCATGGGTGTGCACAGTGAGCTGCGGCAGCCGCCCCTCCCCACCTTCAGCCCACCATCATCTCATGGGTGTACAGTGAGCCGCCCCTCCCCACCTCCAGCCCACCATCATCTCATGGGTGTGCAGTGAGCCGCCCCTCCCCACCTCCAGCCCACCATCATCTCATGGGTGTACAGTGAGCCGCCCCTCCCCACCTCCAGCCCACCATCATCTCATGGGTGTGCAGTGAGCCGCCCCTCCCCACCTCCAGCCCACCATCATCTCATGGGTGTGCAGTGAGCCGCCCCTCCCCACCTCCAGCCCACCATCATCTCATGGGTGTGCAGTGAGCCGCCCCTCCCCACCTCCAGCCCACCATCATCTCATGGGTGTGCACAGTGAGCTGCGGCAGCCGCCCCTCCCCACCTCCAGCCCACCATCATCTCATGGGTGTACAGTGAGCTGCGGCAGCCGCCCCTCCCCACCTTCAGCCCACCATCATCTCATGGGTGTACAGTGAGCCGCCCCTCCCCACCTCCAGCCCACCATCATCTCATGGGTGTGCAGTGAGCCGCCCCTCCCCACCTCCAGCCCACCATCATCTCATGGGTGTACAGTGAGCCGCCCCTCCCCACCTCCAGCCCACCATCATCTCATGGGTGTGCAGTGAGCCGCCCCTCCCCACCTCCAGCCCACCATCATCTCTAGGGTGTGCAGTGAGCCGCCCCTCCCCACCTCCAGCCCACCATCATCTCATGGGTGTGCAGTGAGCCGCCCCTCCCCACCTCCAGCCCACCATCATCTCATGGGTGTACAGTGAGCCACCCCTCCCCACCTCAAGCCCACCATCATATCATGGGTGTACAGTGAGCTGCGGCAGCCGCCCCTCCCCACCTCCAGCCCACCATCATCTCATGGGTGTACAGTGAGCTGCGGCAGCCGCCCCTCCCCACCTCCAGCCCACCATCATCTCTTGGGTGTGCAGTGAGCCGCCCCTCCCCACCTCCAGCCCACCATCATCTCATGGGTGTGCAGTGAGCCGCCCCTCCCCACCTTCAGCCCACCATCATCTCATGGGTGTGCAGTGAGCCGCCCCTCCCCACCTCCAGCCCACCATCATCTCATGGGTGTACAGTGAGCCGCCCCTCCCCACCTCCAGCCCACCATCATCTCATGGGTGTGCAGTGAGCCGCCCCTCCCCACCTCCAGCCCACCATCATCTCATGGGTGTGCAGTGAGCCGCCCCTCCCCACCTCCAGCCCACCATCATCTCATGGGTGTGCAGTGGGCCGCCCCTCCCCACCTCCAGCCCACCATCATCTCATGGGTGTGCACAGTGAGCTGCGGCAGCCGCCCCTCCCCACCTCCAGCCCACCATCATCTCATGGGTGTACAGTGAGCTGCGGCAGCCGCCCCTCCCCACCTTCAGCCCACCATCATCTCATGGGTGTACAGTGAGCCGCCCCTCCCCACCTCCAGCCCACCATCATCTCATGGGTGTGCAGTGAGCCGCCCCTCCCCACCTCCAGCCCACCATCATCTCATGGGTGTACAGTGAGCCGCCCCTCCCCACCTCCAGCCCACCATCATCTCATGGGTGTGCAGTGAGCCGCCCCTCCCCACCTCCAGCCCACCATCATCTCTAGGGTGTGCAGTGAGCCGCCCCTCCCCACCTCCAGCCCACCATCATCTCATGGGTGTGCAGTGAGCCGCCCCTCCCCACCTCCAGCCCACCATCATCTCATGGGTGTACAGTGAGCCACCCCTCCCCACCTCAAGCCCACCATCATATCATGGGTGTACAGTGAGCTGCGGCAGCCGCCCCTCCCCACCTCCAGCCCACCATCATCTCATGGGTGTACAGTGAGCTGCGGCAGCCGCCCCTCCCCACCTCCAGCCCACCATCATCTCATGGGTGTGCAGTGAGCCGCCCCTCCCCACCTCCAGCCCACCATCATCTCATGGGTGTACAGTGAGCCGCCCCTCCCCACCTTCAGCCCACCATCATCTCATGGGTGTGCAGTGAGCCGCCCCTCCCCACCTTCAGCCCACCATCATCTCATGGGTGTACAGTGAGCTGCGGCAGCCGCCCCTCCCCACCTCCAGCCCACCATCATCTCATGGGTGTGCAGTGAGCCGCCCCTCCCCACCTCCAGCCCACCATCATCTCATGGGTGTGCAGTGAGCCGCCCCTCCCCACCTCCAGCCCACCATCATCTCATGGGTGTGCAGTGAGCCGCCCCTCCCCACCTCCAGCCCACCATCATCTCATGGGTGTACAGTGAGCCACCCCTCCCCACCTCAAGCCCACCATCATATCATGGGTGTACAGTGAGCTGCGGCAGCCGCCCCTCCCCACCTCCAGCCCACCATCATCTCATGGGTGTACAGTGAGCTGCGGCAGTCGCCCCTCCCCACCTCCAGCCCACCATCATCTCATGGGTGTGCAGTGAGCCGCCCCTCCCCACCTCCAGCCCACCATCATCTCATGGGTGTGCAGTGAGCCGCCCCTCCCCACCTCCAGCCCACCATCATCTCATGGGTGTACAGTGAGCCACCCCTCCCCACCTCAAGCCCACCATCATATCATGGGTGTACAGTGAGCTGCGGCAGCCGCCCCTCCCCACCTCCAGCCCACCATCATCTCATGGGTGTACAGTGAGCTGCGGCAGCCGCCCCTCCCCACCTCCAGCCCACCATCATCTCATGGGTGTGCAGTGAGCCGCCCCTCCCCACCTCCAGCCCACCATCATCTCATGGGTGTACAGTGAGCCGCCCCTCCCCACCTTCAGCCCACCATCATCTCATGGGTGTGCAGTGAGCCGCCCCTCCCCACCTTCAGCCCACCATCATCTCATGGGTGTACAGTGAGCTGCGGCAGCCGCCCCTCCCCACCTCCAGCCCACCATCATCTCATGGGTGTGCAGTGAGCCGCCCCTCCCCACCTTCAGCCCACCATCATCTCATGGGTGTACAGTGAGCTGCGGCAGCCGCCCCTCCCCACCTCCAGCCCACCATCATCTCATGGGTGTACAGTGAGCTGCGGCAGCCGCCCCTCCCCACCTCCAGCCCACCATCATCTCATGGGTGTGCAGTGAGCCACCTCCAGCCCACCATCATCTCATGGGTGTGCAGTGAGCCGCCCCTCCCCACCTCCAGCCCACCATCATCTCATGGGTGTACAGTGAGCCGCCCCTCCCCACCTCCAGCCCACCATCATCTCATGGGTGTGCAGTGAGCCGCCCCTCCCCACCTTCAGCCCACCATCATCTCATGGGTGTGCAGTGAGCCGCCCCTCCCCACCTCCAGCCCACCATCATCTCATGGGTGTACAGTGAGCAGCCTCTCCCCACCTTCAGCCCACCATCATCTCATGGGTGTGCAGTGAGCCGCCCCTCCCCACCTCAAGCCCACCATCATCTCATGGGTGTGCAGTGAGCCGCCCCTCCCCACCTCCAGCCCACCATCATCTCATGGGTGTGCAGTGAGCCGCCCCTCCCCACCTTCAGCCCACCATCATCTCATGGGTGTACAGTGAGCCGCCCCTCCCCACCTCCAGCCCACCATCATCTCATGGGTGTGCAGTGAGCCGCCCCTCCCCACCTCCAGCCCACCATCATCTCATGGGTGTGCAGTGAGCCGCCCCTCCCCACCTCCAGCCCACCATCATCTCATGGGTGTACAGTCAGCTGCGGCAGCCGCCCCTCCCCACCTCAAGCCCACCATCATCTCATGGGTGTACAGTGAGCCGCCCCTCCCCACCTTCAGCCCACCATCATCTCATGGGTGTACAGTGAGCCGCCCCTCCCCACCTTCAGCCCACCATCATCTCATGGGTGTACAGTGAGCCGCCCCTCCCCACCTTCAGCCCACCATCATCTCATGGGTGTACAGTGAGCTGCGGCAGCCGCCCCTCCCCACCTTCAGCCCACCATCATCTCATGGGTGTGCAGTGAGCCACCTCCAGCCCACCATCATCTCATGGGTGTGCAGTGAGCCACCTCCAGCCCACCATCATCTCATGGGTGTGCAGTGAGCCGCCCCTCCCCACCTCCAGCCCACCATCATCTCATGGGTGTACAGTGAGCCGCGGCAGCCGCCCCTCCCCACCTCTAGCCCACCATCATCTCATGGGTGTGCACAGTGAGCTGCGGCAGCCGCCCCTCCCCACCTCCAGCCCACCATCATCTCATGGGTGTGCAGTGAGCCGCCCCTCCCCACCTCCAGCCCACCATCATCTCATGGGTGTGCAGTGAGCCGCCCCTCCCCACCTCCAGCCCACCATCATCTCATGGGTGTACAGTGAGCTGCGGCAGCCGCCCCTCCCCACCTCAAGCCCACCATCATCTCATGGGTGTACAGTGAGCCGCCCCTCCCCACCTTCAGCCCACCATCATCTCATGGGTGTACAGTGAGCCGCCCCTCCCCACCTTCAGCCCACCATCATCTCATGGGTGTACAGTGAGCTGCGGCAGCCGCCCCTCCCCACCTTCAGCCCACCATCATCTCATGGGTGTGCAGTGAGCCACCTCCAGCCCACCATCATCTCATGGGTGTGCAGTGAGCCGCCCCTCCCCACCTCCAGCCCACCATCATCTCATGGGTGTGCAGTGAGCCACCTCCAGCCCACCATCATCTCATGGGTGTGCAGTGAGCCGCCCCTCCCCACCTCCAGCCCACCATCATATCATGGGTGTACAGTGAGCCGCCCCTCCCCACCTCCAGCCCACCATCATCTCATGGGTGTGCAGTGAGCCGCCCCTCCCCACCTTCAGCCCACCATCATCTCATGGGTGTGCAGTGAGCCGCCCCTCCCCACCTCCAGCCCACCATCATCTCATGGGTGTGCAGTGAGCCGCCCCTCCCCACCTTCAGCCCACCATCATCTCATGGGTGTACAGTGAGCCGCCCCTCCCCACCTCCAGCCCACCATCATCTCATGGGTGTGCAGTGAGCCGCCCCTCCCCACCTTCAGCCCACCATCATCTCATGGGTGTACAGTGAGCCGCCCCTCCCCACCTTCAGCCCACCATCATCTCATGGGTGTACAGTGAGCCGCCCCTCCCCACCTTCAGCCCACCATCATCTCATGGGTGTACAGTGAGCCGCCCCTCCCCACCTCCAGCCCACCATCATCTCATGGGTGTGCAGTGAGCCGCCCCTCCCCACCTCCAGCCCACCATCATCTCATGGGTGTACAGTGAGCCGCCCCTCCCCACCTCCAGCCCACCATCATCTCATGGGTGTACAGTGAGCCGCCTCTCCCCACCTTCAGCCCACCATCATCTCATGGGTGTGCAGTGAGCCGCCTCTCCCCACCTCCAGCCCACCATCATCTCATGGGTGTGCAGTGAGCCGCCCCTCCCCACCTTCAGCCCACCATCATCTCATGGGTGTGCAGTGAGCCGCCCCTCCCCACCTTCAGCCCACCATCATCTCATGGGTGTACAGTGAGCCGCCCCTCCCCACCTCCAGCCCACCATCATCTCATGGGTGTGCACAGTGAGCTGCGGCAGCCGCCCCTCCCCACCTCCAGCCCACCATCATCTCATGGGTGTGCACAGTGAGTCGACCCTCCCCACCTCCAGCCCACCATCATATCATGGGTGTGCACAGTGAGCTGCGGCAGCCGCCCCTCCCCACCTCCAGCCCACCATCATCTCATGGGTGTGCAGTGAGCCGCCCCTTCCCACCTCCAGCCCACCATCATCTCATGGGTGTGCACAGTGAGCTGCGGCAGCCGCCCCTCCCCACCTCCAGCCCACCATCATCTCATGGGTGTGCAGTGAGCCGCCCCTCCCCACCTCCAGCCCACCATCATCTCATGGGTGTGCACAGTGAGCTGCGGCAGCCGCCCCTCCCCACCTCCAGCCCACCATCATCTCATGGGTGTGCAGTGAGCCGCCCCTCCCCACCTCCAGCCCACCATCATCTCATGGGTGTGCAGTGAGCCGCCCCTCCCCACCTCCAGCCCACCATCATCTCATGGGTGTGCAGTGAGCCGCCCCTCCCCACCTCCAGCCCACCATCATCTCATGGGTGTGCAGTGAGCCGCCCCTCCCCACCTCCAGCCCACCATCATCTCATGGGTGTGCAGTGAGCCGCCCCTCCCCACCTCCAGCCCACCATCATCTCATGGGTGTACAGTGAGCTGCGGCAGCCGCCCCTCCCCACCTTCAGCCCACCATCATCTCATGGGTGTGCACAGTGAGCTGCGGCAGCCGCCCCTCCCCACCTTCAGCCCACCATCATCTCATGAGTGTGCACAGTGAGCCGCCCCTCCCCACCTTCAGCCCACCATCATCTCATGGTTGTACAGTGAGCCGCCCCTCCCCACCTCCAGCCCACCATCATCTCATGGGTGTGCAGTGAGCCGCCCCTCCCCACCTCAAGCCCACCATCATCTCATGGGTGTGCAGTGAGCCGCCCCTCCCCACCTCAAGCCCACCATCATCTCATGGGTGTGCAGTGAGCTGCCCCTCCCCACCTCCAGCCCACCATCATCTCATGGGTGTGCAGTGAGCTGCCCCTCCCCACCTCCAGCCCACCATCATCTCATGGGTGTGCAGTGAGCCGCCCCTCCCCACCTCAAGCCCACCATCATCTCATGGGTGTACAGTGAGCCGCCCCTCCCTACCTCAAGCCCACCATCATCTCATGGGTGTGCAGTGAGCCGCCCCTCCCCACCTCCAGCCCACCATCATCTCATGGGTGTGCAGTGAGCCGCCCCTCCCCACCTCCAGCCCACCATCATCTCATGGGTGTACAGTGAGCCGCCCCTCCCCACCTTCAGCCCACCATCATATCATGGGTGTACAGTGAGCTGCGGCAGCCGCCCCTCCCCACCTCCAGCCCACCATCATCTCATGGGTGTGCAGTGAGCCGTCCCTCCCCACCTTCAGCCCACCATCATCTCATGGGTGTGCAGTGAGCCGCCCCTCCCCACCTTCAGCCCACCATCATATCATGGGTGTACAGTGAGCTGCGGCAGCCGCCCCTCCCCACCTCCAGCCCACCATCATCTCATGGGTGTGCAGTGAGCCGTCCCTCCCCACCTTCAGCCCACCATCATCTCATGGGTGTGCAGTGAGCCGCCCCTCCCCACCTCCAGCCCACCATCATATCATGGGTGTACAGTGAGCCGCCCCTCCCCACCTCAAGCCCACCATCATCTCATGGGTGTACAGTGAGCCGCCCCTCCCCACCTCCAGCCGACCATCATCTCATGGGTGTGCAGTGAGCCGCCCCTTCCCACCTCCAGCCCACCATCATCTCATGGGTGTGCAGTGAGCCGCCCCTCCCCACCTCCAGCCCACCATCATCTCATGGGTGTACAGTGAGCTGCGGCAGCCGCCCCTCCCCACCTTCAGCCCACCATCATCTCATGGGTGTGCACAGTGAGCTGCGGCAGCCGCCCCTCCCCACCTTCAGCCCACCATCATCTCATGGGTGTGCACAGTGAGCCGCCCCTCCCCACCTTCAGCCCACCATCATCTCATGGGTGTGCACAGTGAGCTGCGGCAGCCGCCCCTCCCCACCTTCAGCCCACCATCATCTCATGGGTGTGCAGTGAGCCGCCCCTTCCCACCTCCAGCCCACCATCATCTCATGGGTGTGCAGTGAGCTGCCCCTCCCCACCTCCAGCCCACCATCATCTCATGGGTGTGCAGTGAGCCGCCCCTCCCCACCTCAAGCCCACCATCATATCATGGGTGTACAGTGAGCCGCCCCTCCCCACCTCAAGCCCACCATCATCTCATGGGTGTACAGTGAGCTGCGGCAGCCGCCCCTCCCCACCTCCAGCCCACCATCATATCATGGGTGTACAGTGAGCCGCCCCTCCCCACCTCAAGCCCACCATCATCTCATGGGTGTACAGTGAGCCGCCCCTCCCCACCTCAAGCCCACCATCATCTCATGGGTGTGCAGTGAGCCGCCCCTCCCCACCTCCAGCCCACCATCATCTCATGGGTGTGCAGTGAGCCGCCCCTCCCCACCTCCAGCCCACCATCATCTCATGGGTGTACAGTGAGCCGCCCCTCCCCACCTCAAGCCCACCATCATCTCATGGGTGTACAGTGAGCTGCGGCAGCCGCCCCTCCCCACCTCCAGCCCACCATCATATCATGGGTGTACAGTGAGCCGCCCCTCCCCACCTCAAGCCCACCATCATCTCATGGGTGTACAGTGAGCCGCCCCTCCCCACCTCAAGCCCACCATCATCTCATGGGTGTGCAGTGAGCCGCCCCTCCCCACCTCCAGCCCACCATCATCTCATGGGTGTGCAGTGAGCCGCCCCTCCCCACCTCCAGCCCACCATCATCTCATGGGTGTACAGTGAGCCGCCCCTCCCCACCTCAAGCCCACCATCATCTCATGGGTGTACAGTGAGCCGCCCCTCCCCACCTCAAGCCCACCATCATCTCATGGGTGTACAGTGAGCCGCACCTCCCCACCTCCAGCCCACCATCATCTCATGGGTGTACAGTGAGCCGCCCCTCCCCACCTTCAGCCCACCATCATCTCATGGGTGTACAGTGAGCCGCCCCTCCCCACCTCAAGCCCACCATCATCTCATGGGTGTACAGTGAGCCGCCCCTCCCCACCTTCAGCCCACCATCATCTCATGGGTGTGCAGTGAGCCGCCCCTCCCCACCTCAAGCCCACCATCATCTCATGGGTGTACAGTGAGCCGCCCCTCCCCACCTTCAGCCCACCATCATCTCATGGGTGTACAGTGAGCCGCCCCTCCCCACCTCAAGCCCACCATCATCTCATGGGTGTACAGTGAGCCGCCCCTCCCCACCTTCAGCCCACCATCATCTCATGGGTGTGCAGTGAGCCGCCCCTCCCCACCTCAAGCCCACCATCATCTCATGGGTGTACAGTGAGCCGCCCCTCCCCACCTTCAGCCCACCATCATCTCATGGGTGTACAGTGAGCTGCGGCAGCCGCCCCTCCCCACCTCAAGCCCACCATCATCTCATGGGTGTGCACAGTGAGCTGCGGCAGCCGCCCCTCCCCACCTTCAGCCCACCATCATCTCATGGGTGTACAGTGAGCCGCCCCTCCCCACCTCCAGCCCACCATCATCTCATGGGTGTACAGTGAGCCGCCCCTCCCCACCTCAAGCCCACCATCATCTCATGGGTGTACAGTGAGCCGCCCCTCCCCACCTCCAGCCCACCATCATCTCATGGGTGTACAGTGAGCCGCCCCTCCCCACCTTCAGCCCACCATCATCTCATGGGTGTACAGTGAGCCGCCCCTCCCCACCTCAAGCCCACCATCATCTCATGGGTGTACAGTGAGCCGCCCCTCCCCACCTTCAGCCCACCATCATCTCATGGGTGTGCAGTGAGCCGCCCCTCCCCACCTCAAGCCCACCATCATCTCATGGGTGTACAGTGAGCCGCCCCTCCCCACCTTCAGCCCACCATCATCTCATGGGTGTACAGTGAGCTGCGGCAGCCGCCCCTCCCCACCTCCAGCCCACCATCATCTCATGGGTGTACAGTGAGCTGCGGCAGCCGCCCCTCCCCACCTCAAGCCCACCATCATCTCATGGGTGTGCACAGTGAGCTGCGGAAGCCGCCCCTCCCCACCTTCAGCCCACCATCATCTCATGGGTGTACAGTGAGCTGCGGCAGCCGCCCCTCCCCACCTCAAGCCCACCATCATCTCATGGGTGTGCACAGTGAGCTGCGGCAGCCGCCCCTCCCCACCTTCAGCCCACCATCATCTCATGGGTGTACAGTGAGCCGCCCCTCCCCACCTCAAGCCCACCATCATCTCATGGGTGTACAGTGAGCCGCCCCTCCCCACCTCAAGCCCACCATCATCTCATGGGTGTACAGTGAGCCGCCCCTCCCCACCTTCAGCCCACCATCATCTCATGGGTGTACAGTGAGCTGCGGCAGCCGCCCCTCCCCACCTCAAGCCCACCATCATCTCATGGGTGTGCACAGTGAGCTGCGGCAGCCGCCCCTCCCCACCTTCAGCCCACCATCATCTCATGGGTGTACAGTGAGCCGCCCCTCCCCACCTCCAGCCCACCATCATCTCATGGGTGTACAGTGAGCCGCCCCTCCCCACCTCAAGCCCACCATCATCTCATGGGTGTACAGTGAGCCGCCCCTCCCCACCTCCAGCCCACCATCATCTCATGGGTGTACAGTGAGCCGCCCCTCCCCACCTTCAGCCCACCATCATCTCATGGGTGTACAGTGAGCCGCCCCTCCCCACCTCAAGCCCACCATCATCTCATGGGTGTACAGTGAGCCGCCCCTCCCCACCTTCAGCCCACCATCATCTCATGGGTGTGCAGTGAGCCGCCCCTCCCCACCTCAAGCCCACCATCATCTCATGGGTGTACAGTGAGCCGCCCCTCCCCACCTTCAGCCCACCATCATCTCATGGGTGTACAGTGAGCTGCGGCAGCCGCCCCTCCCCACCTCCAGCCCACCATCATCTCATGGGTGTACAGTGAGCTGCGGCAGCCGCCCCTCCCCACCTCAAGCCCACCATCATCTCATGGGTGTGCACAGTGAGCTGCGGCAGCCGCCCCTCCCCACCTTCAGCCCACCATCATCTCATGGGTGTGCACAGTGCAGTGAGGTGCACGGAGGCGTGAGAGGCCTCACTCGTCACGCAGCGGAGGGGAGAGGGTGGGCCGGCAGACCCGTCCGCACCACCAGCAAGACAAATCACCGACGACACTGCAGCCTCTAAAGGCGGCCGCACACTACGCATTCGGCGCCCCATATCACTGCGAAATTCCGCCTCGGAAAATCGCGTCGATACCGCTGAATATTGTCCTTGTTCCGCCGGATTCGGCGCTGTCTGCTCGAGAGATTCCGCCCCGCCGACCTACGGCATGTCGTACCTGTGCCTACAGCCTGTCACAAGGTATATTAATGATGGCCATTTTTCGACGAAGATGTAAGTTTAGAACCACGAAACTTTTATATAATAAATTTCCCAGCGGCAAGAGCATGCTGTGCAAAATGTGCACCTCTGTCTTGTATAGATTCGCCACTGTTAGCCTGACCAATTTTGTTGTCCGCGGCTCCGCGGCGTTCAGTCGCGGAAAAAAACTCGTTCGAATCAGTTTTTCCGCCGGTCCACAGATGGCCGGCCGACGACATTCGTCCGCGATTTTTGACGTTTCGGCTGACGCGAAGGCAGAAAGTCGCTAAAGATGCGCGGAAAGTCGTAGTGATATCGCGACCTCCGCGCGCCGAATGGCCTAGTGAGCGGCCGCCTTAAGCGAGCGCGACAGATCGCCACGCGCGCGTTGGCTGTGGTTATATATTACAGACAGACGGTAAACACAAATTATTTAGCCAGAACAAAGGCCGAGTGTTGCGATATTTTATAATTAACTGCGAAGTTAATACATTCTGTTATACATTCGTTAATACCGTTAATACATTCTGCACTTCAGCAAACACGAAACATTTCACTCGTAGCACAGCTTCGACCACGTGGTTACTCAATGCCATTCGAAACCTGAATTAATATATGTATGTATTGAAACGATTACTATAATTTGAATGTGTGTATTTATACCTACTTTAACTCGATTGAAGTATGTCATTTTCGGTGGCACTCACCAGTTTAGCCGGAACCTTTTGATTGGATGGATTCGCGTTATTAAAGTCCATTGCTTAGCAGAATTTAATGCGTGGAAACGGACACCTTCCTTCCAATGGCGTGATTTCTGGCCATTGGCGGGGACCCGGAAAGTTTTACGTGCCGTAAAGCCTCGACAGGGTCGTTTCTGGGTACTGACCTTGTCTAACCATGTGCCACCGCTCCAACGACATTCGGCCGTCGCCCTGAAGTGCAATTGCTATAACATGGGGTATATCCCATGTTAATTTAAGTTGGCTCTTCAGCCCGTTTAGACTGGAACATCCCAGCCTTGTCATAGGTGGGGCGAAATCGGGCGAACGAATTTACCAGCTGAGCTGCGGAAGAAGACATTTTATTTACATCGCAAACACGCTATACAAAGGTCAAGTCCTACGCTAAGCAGAGCTTGTTGCGCAGGCTCTGATCACACCATCAGTAGCCTTTTTCATAAAGGTCGATTAATAACTTTTGTATGTGTAAGATTGTAGGTTTGTAGTTGTAGTTGTACAAATATGTTTTATAAAGCAAAAACTACAATTTACAACCACAAACAACAAATCTACAAACCTACGCATACTAATTCTACAAATCCCAGCCCCAAATCCCTGATGTGTTTCATAAAGAGCAGCTGAGTTCCCAAACAACGGACCAATTGTAGAATTTATCAGACAAACTACACATGCAATCTACCATGCCCCTTCGGTGTGTAGAAAACTGAATCCTTGGAGCGGAGAACATCTTCACAGTATTACGGAGAGCATCTTGTATGATATTTGTTTTTGCCTCACCATATGAATTGATAACTCCTCCCGTGTCGTTTAGCACTACGAATTTTGCATCCACATATAAATCAAATATATAATTATTTCCCAATTATCTGGAGTCTCCTGGATGTAGGTACTGACATCAATACACGTGCCGAATATTAACGGGGACTTTTCATTAAGCGCGTTCGAATCACGATAACGGCAACACTTCTTCACACTTATTGTTATAGATAGAGAGTGATCTTACCTCCTTTCTCTCCCGGATCTATTGGAAGTTTCACCTTCTTTTGCCTCAGTGCCACGGGTGGAGTTTCCTATTCAAATGGTGGGGCCATTGCCCCACCAACTTTGTGTTTTGCCAAACCAACTCTTGTCAGATTTTAGTTTATCCGGCATTAAAATGGCCATTTTCACCTCAACCAAACAAAACAACCAAGGAAAATTAAATTTTGCGCCACCAACTTTCTTGGAAAAGCTCCACCCATGCTGAGTGCGAGTCTTGCAGCCACAGTTTGACACTGCGAATATCGCCATTTCCAAATCTTCCACAGTCGCGGTGTTTATTTACAGTTTCTGCTTGAGCCGAAAAGAAATGTTCTTGTCATTGTATTTGCAGTAACGCCCTTTTTCATATAACTTATATTATTTCAGTATCAAATATTTTATCTCTAAAATAATCACAATGCTATAATATTAGAACAGGTGAATTCGGGATATTTGATATATTTCTTTATGTGTCCTTGACGCACCTCAATAACCTTGTTTATTTACTTTGTCAGCTGACGCAAACAAAAGCTACAATCGCGGCCGAATTTACAACCCCCGCTGATGCGGCGTGTGTAGTTTTTATGAAACGTGCTGGATTTGTAGGTTGTAAAGTTCAAATTACAAACTACAACTACAACAGGTTTGCACAATTTCTTTATGAAAAAGGCTACTGATCGCGCAATTCCTTGTAAACTGCAGTATTTAGAAGCAAAAGTTTTGCGTTCCCAAACATGACTGGCCCGGTCTACTGAGACTTTTGCCGTCGTCTGAACTTGAACACGACTACTGCCACCGACCACAGACGATCCCAGTTACGGGCAAATAGCAAACGTGGGCACATGCGCGTATTGACGTACGTCTCGACACTTCAGATATTTGCAGTGTCCAAAAGGTGTAACCTAAATTTATAAAATGCTTCATGCCACAAAACATAACGACACGTGCAATGCCACAAAACAAAACGACACGTGCAAAGAGCTGGTAGTCATACCCTAATGTGCATGCCAAATTTCAACTCAATAGACCCAGGAGTCTGCGAGATGTAGATATAATAGTGTTCCGCTTGCACGTACATGTCATGGACGGTCCAGTTCATCATGTGGAATATTAATAGTATGCAAGTCGGAAGCGGCGCATCAAATTTTAACCTAACCCTCGCCGTGCCGTGGGGGGGGGCTTTAGACGCCCCCTAAGTTTTTTTCGGGGATAGCGGAATAAACGGAGATAGGCACAGCTGTAAATTACCACATTGTGTAAAATTATTGACCTCGGGTCATCTCATGTCAGGTCACCAGATCAGGTCACGTGACCCCACCCCCAAAACGTTTGCGGTAGTATCACAGCCACAGTTTTTGGCCGAAAGGTTTCAAACTTACAGGATTTAGTAAGGTCATAGGTACCTACAATTCGTTCATTTCGGGTTTGTTTTTATATTGGTGACCTAAGGTCGGGTCAATGTCGTGACCTCCCACTATAAGTCAATGGCGAAATATTCAAATGCTTCCTATTCCGAGGATACGCATGATATTAGTCCAATTCCTTCTGGATCATGTTATCATAGGCCTTTCTTGATGATCCAGGTGCAATTTTTGTTCAGTAACCCCTACAGAGTCAGCCGAGGTCATCCGGGGTCACCAACACTTTTTGTTGTCAATACCTCTCGGCAGAATGACGACAGAGGAGTTAAACCGGCACCAATGTGTTTGTCTCGTAGAGACACGTCTCCCAATATGCAATGTGACCTACTTGGGTCACCACTTGACTTTGAACTGAGGTCAAATTTCTAAGTTGACTTAACCTGGTCAAGATGAATATGATTCGAAGCACCTTGATGAGGCAAACACGATGACGTCAAAATTATTGCCTTATCTTCATTAGGTAAACAGTTCTTGCGAAAAACAGTTTTGCCAACCAACCAATTGTCTTTTTGACCTTTGATGACCTCTGGAGCCTAAACTATTGACCTGAGCTAAAATTTGAGGACAAGAAGTGGGATTTAATTTTCAAGAGCTTTCGATTTTTTTCCCAGCTATCCATAGTTCCTGAGATATTTAGGAGTTTCTGGAGCGAAGTCGCAAAACTGGAAAATAGGACCTTTGATGACCTCGGGTGACCTCAATATTGACCTGCGTCAAAAAATGACTGACATAATTTCAAAATTATTTTTGATAAGCTTTCGAATGTTTTTTTCCTCGGTTTTTGTCTACGATCCATAGGAGCCGAGTTCGAGGGGGAGCGTCGAAACGCCCCCCCCCCCCCCGGCACGGCGAAGGTGGCGCCGAGCACTGGCACGGCGTAGGTTAATCGGCCCATTAGTTTCTGAGAAACATCATAGGGGTGTAACCGGGTACCAGTAAATCCTGCACGTTCTCACGTGTACTGAAGTTTAAAGCTCAGTTTACCATGAAATATATGGAGTATCATTGACACTTAACGTGCGCCAATTTCGGTCTGGCAAAACCGTTTTATCATGAGACATAATTTGCCAGCAGTATGTAGAGTTTTAAATGTGCCATGCTGGCTCGACAGTAATATTGATTTGATCGGGTTATGGAATGGCAGAGATCCGACTGCAGTCTGTTGAGAATATTCCAGAGTTATTTGCTTCCAAAAAAACGTCCGCACGGCCAGGCAAGGCAGGACCGGACCAGGCCGGGTTGAGTCGGGCCGGCTTAAATGTAAATATGACAACTAAATTTACGGGAAATTTTACAGGTTATTCGCGTCCTCTCGGTAATCAGATTAGGCAGCAGGCTGCATGACACATGGTACAAATCGTCCTACCCTCCTATCGCCCTGTCTACAAGTGACACTGAACACCAGAGACATCTGAAAGTGATGCGCGCTACTATGATACGCTGAGATACCATGAGATGCCTTCAGTTGCGATGCCATGATGCCTTCAGTTGCAACTGCAGCGTGATGGCAGGTCGTGTACTATCGAGTGACAGGAAAATTTAACATGTCACGTCTGCAGTATAGTTTTTTTGTGAATATATCTTTTCATGACTTTATTGCTTAGTTTCAACCTAAAATCTTAAGCCACATATGTGTAAATGTATTCACAACAAGCCCTATCATATTATCTTACGTGTTATATAATGTGTCTACTCCACGTGCCGCTTCCATGATGTTAATTGCATGCCCTTCAAGCTTGATTGCGCCAAAGCTGGATAAACTATTAATAACCGATGTCATAACATGGTACAACAACATGACTGAAATTGTAATTAATTAGTTTCCTCTCTATTATCTTTATTCAACATAATGAAGACATTTTATGTAACACAACACACAGAGGGAAATAGTTCCTCTGATATATTATGATATTTGTGTAGTTATGTTTTGTGGCATGAAGCATTTGATCAATTTAGGTTACACCTTTTGGACACCGCAAATATCTGAAGAACTATTTTGCTCACTCTACTGTAATAACGAGTCGCACACAATAAGCGAAAGACATGTGTGACGAGCTGGTTAGTTTTTCTCTACACAAGACGCAATTACTACTGCGTTACTTCAGATAGCACAGATTGCAGCTATCAAATAACGATATGGTATCTCAAAGTTTACCGATGTACAATACAGAACTCGCAGCATCATTTTTATCAACGGAAGGTTTGCATTCTAACTCGTGAAAGAGAGATCTTCCTCGGCCGAAATAACTGTGCATCAGACAACTAACGCAATAGTAGTTTGTATTGGCATCCTGTTTACCACGTCTTGTTTGCGGTAACTTCACTCGATGCATTGTGCTAGCCGGGTGTGAACACCCGGCTAATATTTCTTAATTAAATTACTGACACCTTGTGTCTAGGTGAATCGCAATGGTCCGGTCAATTTTGCAGGCCTAGCATCCCCTCTTTCTTATTGCGCCATCGATGTTCACTGGCAGAGTATTAAGAAACCGATGCATACACATGAGAGAAGCTCTCTATAGGCTGCACGCCCACTGCTCCTAGCTGATAATAAATAGTCCCTGCCGCCGGCCGCCGGCCATCCCAGTCAATAATCATGATGAATGACAGCAAAAAAGTTATTGCAGCGTCTGTATCAATCAGACCTTTGGGACTCCGTCATACGTATTAACAAAAGAAACCAATGCAAAAGTCAAGTGGTCAGTATTAGGGAAAAGTTTGGGCATAGTTGATTGGAAATCAAATGTGATCACCATTTGGCTGAATGACTTGTGTTTATATTTGCTTTCAGGTCTCTTTGAACCCGGGCAACTCAGCACAGAACACTCAACTCACCTTTTCCTCAGCAGCAGACTGAGAAATGCAATAACCACCCAACGTGACGTCATATTGGCGCCGGATCACCGAGGTCCCAGGTGAGGGGCGCAGTCACCGGGCCATGTCCCCCCCCCCCACGCGACACAGCCGCTGCGCGCCGGCCACCTGAGTCTCAGCCCCTCACTCCACACGCGACACACGTCCCGGCACCGACCCGGCACTTCTCCGCCAGCCGCGCGGCCTCCACATTGCGACGCGAGCGACCCACGCCTCTGTTCGACTTCAAGGCAGTGCTAGTACGGGCTCGCCAAGCCACTCCGACCGCGGCAATCGATTCGACGAGGTGTAGTATCGACGGAGGCCACCAGAGCAGCGCTACCGTCGGCGCGGGAGGGTTAGTTCGGATAATGAATCATAGAGGGCGCGCACGGCAGGAGGCGCCACCAAGACAGCCTGAGAATATATTTATTTGAGGCGCTTTGTAGGGAGACCTTTTTATCTCTACAGTCCAATACGTTGCTCGTCTCTGCAATCAAGTAGCGACCTATGGGTTTATCTGAATGCAGATTGATTGAGATCAGAGAGGCCTCCACTTGCATTATAAGTGTTGGATGCACTATGAACTCGAGGACAGATCCATGGTGCGCCATTGGGGCCGTCATCCCCAAAGCGACTGAAGTCGGGGTAGTGACGCATTTCATCGTTTAAAGAAGTAGGTAAAGCTTACCTAAGATAGTGTGTTAAATCAGTTTTTATGCATGCAGCGGCATAGGGAAGCAAAATCCAACAGTCTTCGAATTCCCAGACTTTCTGTCACCATATTATTCAAAAGAGCGTCAAAACCAATTAATAAAAATGATGCAGGGCTTGGTGTTACGGTTTACGTGTTTACGCTTGAAACCACTGCTTTAGAACAGCAGCAAACATGTCTATTTATGTTCCTGTTCCTAGATGGCACTAGTAGTAAACGCCTGAAGTTATGCTGTACCGCATAGCTTGAAGCCCGGAACTGCGGTCTGAGCGATGGGGATGTTGATGTTGATTTATTTAACAAAAGCAAGAAACAAAGAATGATGTGAGGGAAAGGTGCAAAAGCACTTTCAGCGCTTATGACTATGCACCATTTCCCGACTCACGAACATACATGTACACACTCACACACAACCCCCGCAAACGCGACGACCGCCCCCTCCCCGCCGACCTTATTATAGCAGCACTACCTCAGGCCGATGCACCAAGGCTGCGTCGCGGTTTACCGTTCAAAGCGTTTGGTATGCTTAATATATCTTTGCACAGCTGTAGCCACAGCCAGACCAGCAGCGTTATCCAGAGTATGACCGTGCAAAATTATAACTAATTTGTGATTGTTTTTTAACTGGCTGTAATCTGCAATTAAGTTTTGTAATGTTATTTCTAACTCAACTCTGGGAAAGTTGTATTGAGGACAGAAGAAGAAAAAATGCTGAACTGTTTCAGCAGTTTGTCCACAGCTGCAATTTGGACTGTTAGTTTGTGACGAATGTATCTGAAATAAATGAGCATTTAGGCTGGACATGCCAAGCCTGAGCCTGGTATGGAGTATATTATTAATTTTATATCCATAACTGAAGTATATTGGGGGTTTGGTCAAATCATACATCTGAGCAACTGCTTGTTTGAAGGAACGGGTACTTGGCATGGATCTGACTTCTTCTGGAAGTCTGTTCCATTGTCGGATAGTGCGAGGGAAGAAGGAATTTTTAAAGGAAGTCAGGCGGTTTGATGGTAGTGTTATGTTGTTAACGTTCCTTAGCTGACGGGTTGTAACTTCATGTCGTGTGGATGGAATTGCATCTTGAAGATAGCGAGGTGCATGTTGTTTGACTTTATATAATATATTTAAGCTATGTGTTTCTCTTCTGATTTGCAATGTTGTTAAGCCTAGTTCTTCTAGCAAAGCTTTTGTTGAGGTCCTACGGAAAGCTCCAGTTATTAGTCTGGCTGCCCTGTTCTGTATTTTTTATAAGCTTAAAGAGTCTGTGAGAGTCAAGTGCCCATGATATACGACATCGCCGTAATCAAATATTGGTCTTATATATGTTATGTAAATTTGTTGTAATATTTGTCTAGGAATATGTTTAGCTAATGGGTACAGTGGTCCCAATGCCGCATTTGCTTTTTTAATAATGTCTTGAACATGGAAATGGAACCTAAGATCATTTGTTATATTTAAACCCAAGTGTTTGTGACTTACTACTAATGGGATTACCTCGTTTCCAAACTTCAATGATGGTGGGTGATTGACATGTTTATTGGTGAAGGTTTGTTGTGTGGTTTTTGCCGAGTTAAAGGTGGTTTTTGCCGAGCCCATTTATCCCCAAACTGTTTTATTCTATCTAGGTCTCGCTGCAGGGAAATTTCTGCTTCTGCAGCTTCTGCAGATTGGGCGATGTGGGGCTTAAATAATATTGTATCATCAGCAAATAAAAATAAATCATTTTCCGTTAAGCCATCTAAATCATTTAAGTAAATTAATACCAGTAGGGGCCCTAGCACTGAGCCTTGTGGGCAGCCAGCGTTAATTGTTTGTATTGCTGATATGGAGTTATTGATAGTTACACTGTGTGTTCTGTTACACAAATATGATTCCAACCAGCGTAATATATTCCCTTTTAGACCGCATTGATGTTCGCATTTCGCTGAAAGTCCTTTATGCCAAATTTTGTCAAAATATCGAGAGATGTCTAGATATACTATTGAAAAATCCATGTTTTTGTCGAGGGAAAAATGTAAACAATGGATTAAATAAATCAGCTGTGTGTGAGTCCCATGGTGGGGCCGGTAGCCGCTTTGCCTATCTGTTATAAGGTTGTTTAAAGTAAGATGTTCATATATTCTATTAAATATTACCTTTTCAAAAACCTTTGACATGCTAGGCAACAGGCTTATTGGTCTATATGATTGCACATCTGATGAAGAACCTTTATTTTTAAATATTGATGTTATTTTGGCATGTTTCCAAACTGATGGGCATTTACCTTCAGCTAGTGATTTATTAAATAGTTTGGTAAGTGGGTCTTTTACGAAAATGGCAATCATTTTTAATATCTTGTTTGGGATGCCATCAGATCCACTAGACTTATTAACATTTAATAGTTTGAGTTGTTTGAAAACCTCTTCTTCTGTTATTATGATTTCATGTATAATGGGCACTTCTCCATCAGGTACGCAATATGGAACCTCTTTATCTGGGAACATATCTTGAGATTGGCTTGCAAAGTAATTGTTAAGTAAATTGGCTTTATCTTCATCCTCCTCATGTATTTCTCCATTCGTATCGACCAATGGAGGAATACAGGAAGTATGTTCTCGTCCTATTATTTTTTTTAGGATATGATGATACTTGTGAGGATTCTGCTTGTTCTCTATAAGTTTGTGTATTTGATTATGGATATGTTTAGTCTTTAATCTGCGATTCATGTCTGTTACTAACTTTCTTTGTGCTTTCCAATTATTCCAGTCGCTTTCCGTTTTTGAGCGCTTAGCAATCTTGAATAACCTATTTCGTTTTATTATTTCGTTTTTAAGGGCTCTTGTAACCCAAGGTTTATCGTTCCTTTTTACGCAAATATTTATTTTAGGTATACACTGTGTTGCTGCATCAAGGATAAACTCTGTTAACGATTTTGCTGTTTCGTCTATTTCATTAT
The DNA here is from genome assembly GCA_036785665.1 of Chirona hameri. Lineage (NCBI taxonomy): Eukaryota > Metazoa > Arthropoda > Thecostraca > Balanomorpha > Balanidae > Chirona > Chirona hameri. The sequence goes on from JAXIVJ010004102.1 coordinate 73,835, forward strand.
TCAATATATCGTCCCAATCCTTATGGGCAAGTATATGGATAAATGCATCAATATTAATTCTATGGTAATCCCATACTTCTTTTGTAAAGGATTTTTTATTAATTGGTATATAGTTAAGGCTTATGTATGTGGGGATATGATCTATTTGAGAAAAAGGCGACAACAATCCGTAATCGGCCACATTCTGTTCATCAGAAACCAGTATTAAATCTCGCAAGTTTGCTGTGGTTGTTGTTATTCTTGTTGGTTCCTGAATCAGTTGTCTTAGGTTGAGACCAAACATAGTGTCTTGGAAAAGAATGTCATGGTTCGTGACCCCGCTATGCTGATTTGCAAATTCAGACTTGAGGTATACATTTCCAATATTGAAGTCTCCTAAGATCGTAATTGAGGACGGAATGTAAGTTTGAGCTTGCGTTACACTATCTGAGAGTTTATCTAAGAAACATTTTAAATCAGTAGTACTTTGATTGGGAGGAAAGTAAACACAGCATATTATAAGTATTTCATTTTTTACTCTGATTTTTATCCACACCCACTCCGCATCTTCAAATTCCAACTCAGTAATTCTAGTGCTTGCTAGATTTTCTCTGACATAAATTGCAACACCTCCTCCATGGCGGGTTCGGTGTCTTGTGTATGGTGAACTAAATGATGGCATTGTATAGAGTGATGGGTTTACTGTTGAGTCTAGTTTGGTTTCTGTTGTACAAAGAACGTGAATATGGTTACTATTCGCAAATTGTTCCAATTCATCTAATCTGTTTGGTGCTGTGATACTATTAATATTAACATGTGAAATGTTTAAACCGCTTTGAAAGGAGGAAGAGGAAGAGGTACTGGGTGCAGGAGACAAGCAGCTACTCACACGATGATTTGAACTATCTAGAATAGTTTCTGATGCTGCTGATCTGGCCGGGCTAGGTGGCAGTAACGGTGGTGCACCAGCGCTTCGGCTGCTACTCAGAGTCCCTGAAGGCATGCACTCTGGTCAGCAAGGCATGATGCGGTGACCAGGAATACAGTAACAGTAACAGTACAGTACAGTTAACAACAATACAGTAGCTTAAACAACACAGCATTTCCATTAACATTCACGACGATCTCATTCACGGCAATCCCAGGTGTACACAAACACACATTTATACATATACGTACACACACATACAAGCGCATATAACCGTATAATGCAACTATATGTCATATAGTGTACACATATTAGGCAATAATATTGGATGTAACGAAGAATATCAAGAGCATCATGCGTTAGGCTCTCATGTAATGTAATTATTATTGCAATGTAATATACCTGTATACAATATACCTACAATATAACCTAAATATAAATTATAATTGTATATAATATAGTATATAATGTAATGTAATATAATTGATATGTTAATATTGAGATTATTATGATGTAACGGAGAATATTCGTTATGATATTTCTATTCACGATCCTACCACCTGGCGGCACAATCGATGAGCCATCTATCGTTAGTTCAAGATCGGTCATTGACGATAGATCACGAAGTGTTGTGATTGCCAATTTTATCACTCCGGTGCCAGGAACTCACTGTCACCAGCCTATTGTCCAATCAGATCGTAGATGTCGCGGATGGTACGGACCACCACAGTCCTCTCTCCCTCTCCTCGACGCACCTTCATCACACCCTCGTCCGTCCATGCCGCGGCCAGCTTCTTCTCTCTCTTGAGCTCTCGAGCACGGTACATGATTTCGGCTCGGTTTTGGTGAGGTGATGAAGACGTTGTTCGATGTGCTTGTAGAGGTGGTTCTGGTCCTTCCTGAACGGGTGGATTGCTGCTGCTCTGAGCGGGTTGAGTTGTCCTTGGTGAACTGTCGGCGTGCCGCCCACAGCTCCTTGCGTTTCGTCATGTTCGTGAACTTCACAATTAGGTCCCTGGGCTTCTCAGTCGCACCACCCATCCCAGGACGAGCACGGCTCCGCAGTCGGTGCGCCACGTCGATGTCCGTGGTTTCTACGCGCACTCCGGCCGCGGCCGCCAGATCGGTCACGATTTTCCCCGCGTCTTCGTTACTTTTTTCTGCCACGCCTTTTACCACAAGACAGTACTTGCGGCTGTACTGCTCTTGTTCGTCCATTTTTTGTCTCAGTTCAGACATTTCATCGTCTTTGGCCTTGATCTGTTTCCTAAGAGCTTGTATCTCTTCATCTCTGAATTTCAAAGCCGGGTCAAAATTTCATCCAAAATGTGATCAGAGAATGCTTTAACCACTTCCCGGTCTCTGAAAGATTCCAGGATACACCTCTTGACTGCCTCAGCGTCCATTCTTCCTGGTCACCGCACCACAGTTTTCACTCGTACGCGCTCAGATCTCCGCTCGCTCACTCAGTCGCTCGCACCGGCACTTGTTTGTCACAGCTGGCGGACCTCGGTCGCCGGGAGCGGGAGGGGAGCGTCCGTGCGCGGCGAGGGTCAGGTCAGGACCTCCCTTTTGGGGAGGTGGTAACCAGTCATGCTGGTCAGCAAAAGGGCCTAACCATGCCCTTGACTCTGATAAACATTGACATACAGGAAAATGGTAAGTGAAATGAGACGGATGCTGCCAAGGCAGGCAACAGTTAAGGAAAATATTCACCTTTTGATATATTTATCTGCATTTTTCTGTGACGCAAGATCGAAGTGATCGTGCCTCAATTTAAAAGTGAAATAACAACTTTTTCTATTTCGAAAATCAAATTTGGAGAAATTTAAAACTATGTACATACACATGGTGACGAACAGTATGATCCATCACTATCTCTGGTTTGAATGTTGATTTGTAAACAAGTCATAGGGCCAGAAATGAAGTAAGTGCGCCAAGAAGCGTGACAACGTCCCTGATTGGTCAATGAAACAAATCGCCGACACTAAATAGGTTGCCGTTGGGTGCATAAGTGAACTTCCGATTTCATTGCCAGTTTGTCCTCTTTTTTTTTGGGGGGGATACTTATTTTTCATGATTACGAGCGAGCGCAAAGCGCTCGCTCGTCCTTCCGTGGTATATGGGAAAAATCTGAATATGAGCGGCCCGGCCCGACCCGGCCCGACCCGGCCCGTGGCGACGCTTTTGAGAAGCTAATATCTCTGCAACCGCACGTCCGATTGACAAGCGTGTTTCTTTGCTGGGTAGCCCCATCCAACCAAACTTGTTTGAGACCGGTGCCGACTCATGTCGGTCACTACCGCTGGACGTGGCGCGTGCCGAGTGAGGGGTGTTGAAAAGTGTTTTCTCGCAAAAACTCCGCAACAACTGGGCCGATGGTGTTCAGATTTGGTGTGTGGTTAGGGACCTCTCCGCCGCCGCCTTCCCACAAGTCATGGGTGGGGTGCCTCTGCACGTCCGCACGTGTACACCCCTATTATATATCTCAGGAACGGCTGAGCCGATTGTGTACCAATTTGGTGTATGGTTAGGGACCTCCAGCCGCCAATTTCCCACAAGTCAGGGATGGGGTGTCTCTGCACGTGCGCACGTGCGCACTTTTTTGTATCTCAGAAACTACTTGCCCTATCGAGTTGAAATTCACCATACATTTCCTTCGCGCTCGCTCGTTCATCGCCAACTACGGCGCCCTACTGGTAAGCTAAATCATAGTGTTATATGGGCTGGTGAAATTCCAGGACAAATCACCAAGTTAAGGGTGAAAATGTATACCACCCCAGTAAACATGCCGACGTCGGGCCGACGTCGGCAGATGTCGGCATCTCGGCAGCGGCATTCCGACGTCTGCCGGACGTGGACATCTCGGCACTGAAAGTAACTCGGCATGCCGACATCGGGCCGACGTCGGCAGATGTCGGTAGATGTCGGCTTTCTTAGCATACGTTCGTAAGTAACTTAAAGTACAAAGAAAGTACAATTTGTACCATAAGTTTTGAGATAATTTGTAAGCTGATTATTTTGTATACGATTTCTTTTCTCTTCAATCTAAAAGCCATGATTGTTTTAATGTTGAACAGTCTGCACAAACGCGGCAACAATATTGGGTACTAACGATTGTTCGCCGCCATGGTGGTCGTGCTACATGAGTTTTTTAAGCGCGTTTTGAAGGTGCATAGGCTTCCAAGATTGATTCGAATTCGTAATCTGTGCAGAAAACAAGATTATTGGTTACAAGTGTGACCGAAAACGAGCCTTCAGGACAATAAACGTTTCTGATTCTATGAAAGTAATTTTGGACAGATATATTTATTCGGACGTATGCGTTATTCTACCTCCCTTCATTACACATGTTATGTATGTTATGTAACAATTTAATATTGTTATTAATTACAGTAAAGTAATAATACCGCGCTCTACCGCTTGGCGGTCGGTGTCGCAGCGACCGACTGTGACCGGGCGAGGTCACCGGGTCAGCGCGGCGGCCGCGGCGCTGGGCCGGCCGAGCGCAGAGAAATCGGCCGGCCGGAGCGGGGCAGTCAGTTTGCGCCAAGCTCGGGGCTCGCACGCGGTGCGGTGCTGGATCAGGACAGTTGTACGGTTTCGCTGTGTGTTTGTTTCTTTAGTTGCTATGTGTATTCAGTCAATATCATCCCAAATTATCAATGTAATGCCAATTGTTAATGATTGCAGTAACTATCAACAATCAAGTACGCGAACATCCGATTGCCTCGTCTGTCTGCCAATCTGTCAGTTTGAGTATGTGTCTCGTTTGACACCCTTTCCTTTTTCTTATTTCAGATGCCGTCACCCTGAAGCACAGCTTTGAAGAATGTGGAAAACTGAGAACGCAGGTGCGACAATGGCTGCACAACGTTGCCCTGTCATTCATTTACATTCAATTGCTTTGTCTGTCTGCCTATCCGCCGGACGCCAGTTTGAGTATGTGTCTTGTTTGACACCCTCTCCTTTCCTTCGCTCAGATGCCGTCACACTGAAGCACATCTTTGCAAAAATGTGGAGTAACCGTAAACGCTGGTACGACAATGGCGCTGTATGTACATACAACGCGGCCAACTGTTCTCGGCAGTCGAGAGGAGGCCGCTTATACCGTGTTTATACTGTGTGACCTTGGGATGGTTTGATGTAAATACAGAAGAGTTCGGATACATTTGTTAGAGTTTGAATGGCTGCTCAAGTTTGGAAAGCGTCCTGTAATTACTGGCAGAGCGCTTGGGACCAGACCTTCGCATAGGTCGGGTCAGTGTCGGCAGACGTCAGGGAAACGTCGGGTCAGTGTCGGCAGACGTCGGGGAGACGTCGGGTCAGTGTCGGCAGACGTCGGGGAAACGCCGGGTCAGTGTCGGCAGACGTCGGGGAGACGTCGGGTCAGTGTCGGCAGACGTCGGGGAAACGCCGGGTCAGTGTCGGCAGACGTCGGGGAGACGTCGGGTCAGTGTCGGCAGACGTCGGGGAAACGCCGGGTCAGTGTCGGCAGACGTCGGGGAAACGCCGGGTCAGTGTCGGCAGACGTCGGGGAGACGTCGGGTCAGCGTCGGCAGACGTCGGGGAAACGTTGGGCAGATGTCGGCAGACGTCCAGTCAATGTCGGCAGACGCCGGGTCAGTGTCGGCGAACGTCGGGCCAATGGCGGCAGATTTCGGGCTGACGTCAGCTCGATGTCGGACTGACGTCGGCTCGATGTCGGGGTAACATCGGCTACACGTCGGCTCGATGTCGACTGACGTCGGCTCGATGTCGGGGTAACATCGGCTACACGTCGGGTCAACAGCGGGCCGACGTCAGCCCGACATCGTAGTGGGTCGAGCTCGGCAAAGCATATCTCGGGCCGACGTCGGCCCGACGTCGGCTGAACCTCGGCTGGACCTCGGCATATGCGGACATATCCGACGTGTAGCCGACGTCGGCCCGACGTCGGCATGTTTATTGGGACACCCCCTCCGATTTCGCTTCAAAGTGGTGTATGAGGTTATTCAGGACGCTGATTTCGTTTCTTGAATTTGTATGGTCGTCAGGTCAAGGGGTCACAAGATACAGGCCAGCGAAAATTCAGGTCAAGGTCAAACATTTAACTACGTTTGTCATTTTATCTCCAAGATATCCATAGATATCAGGGCAAAACTATATATTATTAAAGAGAGAAAGAAACAAAGAATGTGATTGCATAACAAGTTATCCCCTAAGGCCAAAATTTGATAATTTGACCTGATGAACTTGAAGTCAGGTCAAGGTCAAACTATGTTTGCCCGCTTCGATTAGAAAACAAAAATACACAAAAGTTTGTTCATTCAGTTGATAACATACATGCAAATTTCGTGGGGCAACTGAAAGTCCTTGGGGGTCAACAGGGGTCATATGTCATGACCTCATTTCCCCAGCGAGTTTGCGAATTTCGGTATTTCGGTAATCTCAGTAAGTAGTGCGCAATGCCGCCGCATCGGATGTCCATCAGAAGACGATCCGAATTATGTATATCATATACTATTTTTATTGTTTAATTGATTGTGATTTATTTATATTTCAATGTTAAATTAACCAGCGCCGTGCCGGGAGGGGAGGGGGGGGGGGGTAGATGCCCCCCCCCCCCCCCCCCCCCCCTTAAGGTTTTTCGAAGATAGCGCGCCGCCGTTTTAGACACAGCTGTTCGGGCATCAATTAACCACATTGTGTGACATTCTTGGCCTCGAGTCATCTCAGGTCAGGTCACCAGGCCAGGTCACGTGACCCCACCTCTAAAAACAGTTTGCCGTCGTACTACAGCCACAGTTTCTGGCCGATTGGTTTCAAACTTACAGGATTTCATAAGGTCATAGGTACCTACAACTTTTTTATCTCGGATTTTGTTATATCTGTGACCTAAGGTCGGGTCAATTTTGTGACCTCCCCATTATAAATCAATGGGGAAATATTCGAATGCTTCCTATTCCGAGGATACGCATGATATCAGTCCAATTCCTTCTGAATCATGTTATCATATGCAATTCTTGATCCAGGTGCAATTTTTTGTTCAGTGATCTATACAGTCAGCCGAGGTCATCCGAGGTCACCAACACCTTGCTGCCAATACCTCTCGACGGAATGCAGATAGATACGCGAAACCGGCACCAATATGTTTATCTCGTCGAGGAACGTTTCCAAATATGCAACATGACCTAATTGGCGTTGACCTGAAGTCATTTTTTTAGTTGACCTGACCTGGTCAACAGTAATATTATTAAAAGTGCCTTCACGAGACAAACACGATACTGCCAAAATAATTGCCTTATCTTTATTAGTTAAAAAGCTGTTTAAAAAGAAACTGTTTTGCAAACAAATTACCTTTTTGACATTTGATGACCTCTGGAGCCTATACTATTGACCTGAGCTTAAATTTGAGGACACCAACTGCGATTGCATATTTCCAGAGCATTGCGTTTTTCCGCTTGTTCTTAGCTATCATAGTTCCCGAGATATATGTGGGTGTTCGAGGCAAAGTCCTAAAACTGGAATATCTTACCCTTGATGACCTCTGGTGACCTCAAAATTTACCTGAGCCCCCCAAAAAATGACTGAAATAGTTTCAAAATGGTTTTTGACGAGCTTTCGAACGTTTTTTTATCTCTCGCCTTTTGTCGTACGTCCCATGGGAGCCGAGTTCGAGGGGGGAGGGAGCTCTAAACGCCCCCTCCCCCGGCACAGCGAAGGTGGTGCCGAGCACCGGCACGGCGCGGGTCAATGTCATAAATGTATTCAATAGGATAGGTGCTTTCAAATGATTCACATATTGCTTACATTTAGAGAAAACCGTATTCGTAAACTCGCTGGGGGAAATAAGGTCATGACCCCTGTCGACCCCAAGGAGTTTTGAAACGCGAAATTTTGCATGCATGTTACCAATTGAATGCACAAACTTTGGTGTACAAAAACGAAGCAGGAAAACATGGTTTGACCTTGACATGACTTCAAGGTCATCAGGTCAAATTGTCAAATTTTTACTTAAGGTGTAAATTTGTATGCCATCATATTCTTTGTTTCTTACTCTCTCTAATTATATATAGTGTTGCCCTGATATGTATGTTGTTCTTTGAGATATAATGACAAACGTAGTTGGATGTTTGAACTTGACCTGAATTTTCGCTGACCTGTATATTGTGACCCCCTAACCTGACGACAGTACACATTCAAAAATATATATATCAGCGCACAGAATAACCACATACACCATTTTACAGTGAAATCCGACAGGGTGTGGTTACCATGCCTTGGTGATCTGTCCTGGAATTGCCCATACACACTATACAGCCAGATACAAAACTATACACAACTCCTAATGTTGAAAATATATGAACCAATTTTCTAAAATTTGGGGTCGCAACCACTAACTAGGCCGCCATTGGGTGCATAAGTTAAATGCTAATTTGGTTACTTTTTTATTCAATGTTTATTAGAAGAACACATAATCACAATAGACAGAGTAGACATATTAATCACAATAGACATATTTTCCATACAATTTTGTTTAAAAAACATTACGAGAGAATCCCGGCATTCGAAATTCGTTACCCAGTACTTGAGACTACCGACCGTTATAAGCGTGGATCGCTTATCAATTTCAACTTGAAATATCTTTCGGTAGGAATTTTTATATGCACAATAGGATGAATTTCAATATATTTTGGTCTCGTCTGTCGATTTTAAGTAATAACTCCGTTGTTGTGGACAAAGGTGAATATTTCCCTTTGAGCAATCGAACAATGCCCGTGAACAGCCATTGCCATCTCTCCCGCGAAGTATTGTGATGATTCAATGCCAAGTAGGTTATTACAAATAAGTGCTGCGTGGTCGCAGTTGCAGTTGGAGAAACCTCCTAACAGCTCTTCCTAAGCATGTATGCACATTTTCATCTCGATAGGTCCAGTAGTTTCCGAACTCTGAAATACGGTGGTGCACGTGCGCACGTGCATATTGGTGTACGCCTCGGCACGTCTAAAGCAGCCCTAACCTATATTAGTCATGCCCTAACCTATATGCAAAATGTCAGCTCAATAGGTACAGTAGTTTCGAAGATATACAAAAGGGGTCCGCACGTGCGCACGTGCCATGCAAATTTCGATTCATCATGTGGAATATTGCTAGGATGTCAGTCGGGAGCAGCACACCAAATTTCGCCATAATCGGCCTAGTAGTTTCTGAGATACATCGTAGGGGTGTAACCCGACACCCTTATTTCTTCCAGGTGCTCGCGTGCGCTCAAGCCTTAAGTTTAAATTAAGAATGCAACATATGGGGCATCATTGGCTCTTAGATTACCCCAAATGTAGTCCAGTTTGATGAAGTGATTTATCATTAGGCACGATTTTCCTCAAAAATCGGTGATTTGACCTGGCCCACTTTGCGCTTGATGGCACGCTGTGGTGCCATCCTATCAGAACGCATCATACCAAAAACAAAATGTATTTGATTGTCCTACCCAATGGTGTAAACCCGATCTCAATCGGAGCAGTGGTTGCAAAGTTATTAGCTTCCGAAAAGCGTCTGTACGGCCGAATCGGGCCGGTTCGGGCCAGTTCGGGGCGGGTCAAATGTAAATTTGTCTAGTAAGTTGACGAGAAACCTCACAGGCGCTTCGCGCCCGCTCGGTAACGATGGAGCATGCAGCGCTCAGGACGTACTCCCTTTTGGCGGATTCGAGAAAGGAGATCATGAACAATTTAATACAACTTAATTTTTATGTTGGCATGCATGGAGGCCTGACAATCTTTATGGAGGACTAAAAGGACTAAAATGACTATGTGTTACTATCACTTGTGTTCCCGTACCGTTTCATATTTCAAACCTGTTTTAGCTTTACCAGAGCGCGCCCGCTCGGTCATCGCCCAAAAAGGCGTTTTACTGGTTATACTTTAAAGGGATTATACGGGTTTCCGTCCTGAAAGTAAATGCACTCTTTTGCAGTTGCAGTTGCTTTAAACACGTTTAAGACATATAACAGGGACCTCAATGCTCATTTAGTCCATTATTTCAGAAATTATCAGCGTTAGAACTTGGGCGTTTTTCGAGACTAGTATCAGATAACGAGTACTTGATCGGCACTACTGTCCACCACTTTTATCTTAAGATCAATTTTAGAGTTTTGAATTATCTGCAAGTCCTACACTGGATCACAAAATTATTATGCAATTCGAAACTGACGGGACTTTGTATTACTACACACTGTTCGTTGAAGTTTTGTGTTTTTGTGGTTTTCTTTTCTCTGGCCTTTAGCGTTGAGAATTTGGTGGTGGCGTATTAATTTTTTGGCATGAAAATTCATGAAAAATATATAGAATTTTATGGGAAAACTAGGTAACTGCTGCTGTCGTTGGTACAAAACAAGTTTATTTTATTTCAAATATTGCTTATTTTACCGGAAATATGCCATACGTGAGGTGTTTTTATTACCATAAAAGAGATGACTGGCTCTGCCTCAGCCGGTCCTGCAGAAAATACGCGGTGGCATTACCGCGCACTTTGGAATGTCCTTACGTGCAGAAGAGGTAATTTCCAGAAAAATGTGGCTACCGTGGGACTTCTACCACCTATATAAGTACGTTTTACTATGTAACTCAATTATTCTGGGAAAAAAACGTATAATCCCTTTAATGAACGAGCGCCTACAAAAATATTTGTTATTGGACGAGCCGAAGGCGAGTTCAATAAGAATTGTCAGGCGCGAGTTCATTAAATATTTTATCCTGCAACTGTTCGCCCGATCAAATAATCCAATAATTAATGACCAAATATGGTATGATCCAATAACAAAAGTATTATTGGATCCTGTGTAGAGTCCATTATCACTTCCGGTGTTATGACATCATCCCATTGACTTCAGCATTACGATCCATAAACACATGCATTTACTGGTAAAATCGGTGTAACACGTGCTGAATTGGAAACGATCTCTCAGTTGCATGATAAAATGTTTTAGACACACCTTTATAACAACAGCTGTGAATATGCTTCCTGCCAGATTCTACAGACAATGTTTTGTGTCCACGATTTGTCTTTCCTGCATTAATGCACAATCCGACGGTGTAATCTTGTGGCCTACGGTGTAATCCGACGGTGTAATCTTGATCTTAAACGGTAATCTTGTGGCCTAATTGTCTTCATGGATCGCGAAAATCATTTTATGAGAGCAAATGTTGACAGAGAACAGTTGTGTTCCATATAAATACAGCATAACGTTAGAATGGATAACAAATTTAGTTACTTCAGCTGAGTAATAAAATGGTTAATTCTTAAGGAAACACATGTTCTGCCATAACATTGATAAAAGTTACAAAGGTGACAGGCACGCCTGGTTTAGTGTGCTGCCGCCTCACATACAAAGGTGACAGGCACGCCTGGTTTAGTGTGCTGCCGCCTCACAGACAAAGGTGACAGGCACGCCTGGTTTAGTGCGCTGCCGCCTCACATACAAAGGTGACAGGCACGCCTGGTTTAGTGCGCTGCCGTCTCACAGACAAAGGTGACAGGCACACCTGGCTTAGTGCGCTGCCGCCTCACAGACAAAGGTGACAGGCACGCCTGGCTTAGTGCGCTGCCGCCTCACATACAAAGGTGACAGGCACGCCTGGTTTAGTGCGCTGCCGCCTCACATACAAAGGTGACAGGCACGCCTGGTTTAGTGCGCTGCCGCCTCACAGACAAAGGTGACAGGCACGCCTGGCTTAGTGCGCTGCCGCCTCACATACAAAGGTGACAGGCACGCCTGGTTTAGTGTGCTGCCGCCTCACAGACAAAGGTGACAGGCACGCCTGGTTTAGTGCGCTGCCGCCTCACAGACAAAGGTGACAGGCACGCCTGGTTTAGTGCGCTGCCGCCTCACAGACAAAGGTGACAGGCACGCCTGGTTTAGTGCGCTGCCGCCTCACAGACAAAGGTGACAGGCACGCCTGGCTTAGTGCGCTGCCGCCTCACAGACAAAGGTGACAGGCACGCCTGGTTTAGTGCGCTGCCGCCTCACAGACAAAGGTGACAGGCACGCCTGGTTTAGTGCGCTGCCGCCTCACAGACAAAGGTGATAGGCACGCTTGGTTTAGTGCGCTGCCGCCTCACAGACAAAGGTGACAGGCACGCCTGGTTTAGTGCGCTGCCGCCTCACAGACAAAGGTGACAGGCACGCCTGGTTTAGTGCGCTGCCGCCTCACAGACAAAGGTGACAGGCACGCCTGGTTTAGTGCGCTGCCGTCTCACAGACAAAGGTGACAGGCACGCCTGGTTTAGTGCGCTGCCGCCTCACACCGGGCGGCCCTCTGGCTATGGAATGGGATCCTGGCACGACAGCAAAATATGACGGCAATTGCTCGCCTGTTATCGCAAGACAGAACGGTAAAACCTTTCCGCTTTTACGCCCCGCTTCTGTTTCCTAGAAACACTTTTATAAATTTGTAATGCTGCTGGAGTGATGAAAAAGACGATCTACGTTCCCCATTTGCTCGTTTTTTAGGCAATGTGTTTGGGTCAGTGATGAAAGTGCTGGAATGTCGCTGTTGAACATTTAAATGGACTTCCGTTATAACCGTGGTCTGAATGAAAAATACTGTTTTATGCGTTCATCATTCTCCGTGAATTAATTTTCAGCATCGGCGATATTGGACTCTGTATCCTAGGCGAACTCAACAACTATACTATTCTTCCACAATAGCAGCATTTTACTAATTTGGAAAGAAAAAGGCTTTAGGCGAAGCAAATTTTGTGCCTTCTGGTTGAGTTGCTGCTACCGCAAAGGCAAGTCATTTACTTTCGAAGTCGTATCCACTATTAAATGAGACATTCTTATGGAAGCGCAAACAAAGAAGAAGAGGAAGAGGGAAGAACGTGGGGAAGAGAACAAAATGTATACACACACTATGCTAGT
>JAXIVJ010004103.1:0-55000 GCA_036785665.1 Chirona hameri
CAACGCTGAAAATCGGACGACGAAGTCGAGTTGACGTTGAAGTCGCAAAGCGTAGAACCAACGGTCAGCCGGACCCAAGGCTACGACCGAAGAACAAATAAAGCCATATACGAAGTGCATCTTCATTGTGTTGTTTGAGTGCCTGTGTTGTAATGTTTAAATGCATCATTTTAGGTGCGGCGACTTCTCTGATTACAAGAGATGTATACGACTTAACGCTCCTTCTCAAAGCATGCTTTTCTCGCAATGTTTCCGAAACAAGGCCTTTCGCACTTCTGACAGAACAAAAAACAGCCTTAAAAGATTAAACACGATACAACTTACACAACATGCATCCTGCATATATGTTATATTACGCGTGATGCAACGTACACAACATGTATAATACATATATGCTATATTACCATACACACGGCTAATTGATAAATTGTTGCTCTGTACTGCTCTGGGAGTGGCCGTTTGAGTGTAGTTTGCTTTCAGAGGCGGCTCGCCGTAGTGCCAGCGCCGGCGGCTCCGAGGACACACCACTGTCACCACCACTGGCCGGCGGCGCGACGCCCGTCGTCATCGCCGAGGCCTCTTACGACGGGAGGGGACGCGCTGCCCCGGCCTGGGCCGCGCGACCTCCGGACGGGGCTGTCCGTTCCAACCTGAGATGCTCCAGCAGCGATGCCGAGTGGGAGGACAGGGAGGAGGCAGCCCGTCTGGCGCGAGACGAGGTGGTACCGTGGGCCGGGCACCGCTCTGACAGATCCCCAGTGTTCGGTCTGGATCAGCCGGGACTCAGGGAAGAGGCACACAGTCCGGGGAGGGAGCAGTTTACTCGGGATGAGACGGACCCGGCGGCCCGTCGCGGCTCCAGTCTGGCCTTCTCCGCCGTCTGTGAGCCGGGGGTGATGACGGAGGGCTTTAGAGAGGGGCCGGAAATACCTGGACTGCTCTGTCTCAGTCCCAGGAGACGGGGAGAGGTGCTGCCGCCAACCAGCCCGCAGAGGAGCACACACCACTCACAGCCGACCAGTCCGGAGGACAGGCCAGAATACCTACCAGCTGTCAGTCCAGGAGAGGCGCAGGACCTGTCGGCAATCACCCGTGAAGGGAGGCCAGAGGATCGGTCCTCCGTCAGCCCAGGGCCGGAAAACCTGGCACCCGTCAGTCCGACAGGAAGGCCGGAGGACCTGTCTTCAGCCAGTCCTGGAAGAAGGCTAGATGACCAGTTCTTCGTCAGTCGCAATGGGAGAGAAGACGGCTTTCCCTCAGTCAGCTTAGAGTCAAAGGAGGGTCATCCGCAGCTTACCATCCCGGGGAAGCGAGAGGGCGGAGTTCCGCCGGCCAACTCGGCCAGACGGGAGACCCAGAGCGGGTCGGGGCCCAACAGCGGCAGGAGAATACCCCTCTGCTCCCGATGTCGGAACCACGGCGTCAAAAACGAACTGCGCGGCCACAAGGGACTCTGTGGCTTCAAAGACTGCACCTGCTCTAGGTATGTTTGTTGTCATGGCGACATTTCTGCCAACGCTTACGACCAGCTATTATTTTAAGGTTAACCTCAAGCATGCTGCTTACTGATTGCATCTCAACACCCATGGAAGTTGTGCAGTACCTATACGTACGGCTTGCTTGGAATTTCTCGCGACACCATGGCATAACTTGAAAAGTGTTCAGGTCACGTGACAGGATGTAAGAGTAGTGTACTGCCAGCTGACACATACGTTGGCCCGAATTGTGCCCGGTTGAAATGTGGCTTCCACCAGATGTGCGTTGGTGCGAGACCGCCTCAGGACGTGGGGGTAATATGGGTACGTTTCAGGTGTGCGTTGGGGTGTTGTGCCTATATTACAGGTGTGTTTTGGTGCGGGAGCGGCAGGCGATCATGGCCCGTCAGGTGGCGCTGACCCGGGTGCAGCAGCAGCAGGAGCGGTCAGGGAAGGTGCTGCTCACGCCGCCCGTGAACGGCCCGCTGACCCACCCGGAACCGGCCGGCGAGACCGACGGTCCCCCGACCACACCGCACATGGCGCCGGCAGGTAACGTACCTACAATGCACCCGACTCTCGGACAGGTATACACGTACACCGCACCCGCCACAGACAGGTAGGCTATATCGCACCCGACTCAGACAGGCATAAACGCATACAGCACCTGACAAAGGCAGTTATATACGTACGCCGCACCCGGCACAGACAGGCTACACCTGACCATACATACACAATATCTCACGCAGACAAGTATATACACCGAAATATTGTAACGAGCACTCACCTCAAATTGCCAGAGTAGAATGCTTAGAATAGCGTGCCAGCGCTGTCCGCCCGGTCGCACCGGGTCGGGTCATGACCTCCCGCTGAGACCACGCCCCCGGGGCCAGATGGCAGCCAATGAGCGCCGGTCACCCCCCACGGGCTGGTACGCGCACGTTTCAGGAGGAGGTGAAAGCTTGACCACCACAATATTAAAGGGAAATAGAGATCCTTTTCCACAAAAATGGAACTAGTACTTGAAATTGGGAGAGGAGACAAACTTATATGTAAATCCATTCAAGGACTCCGCCACAGGTTCGAAGTTGGGGGGGGGGGACGTGGATTCATGAGCTCAACGAGATATAGGGCTAGGGCCGAGTATATGGGATATGGTGGGAACCGGGCTCTACACCTGGCCGGGCCCCTGCTACACGCCTTTGTCAGCACTGGGCCACTGCCCTGCTAGGGCCTGACTAAGACCGGGCCCCTATCAGGAACGGGCCCGTGCTATCAATAATTTGCTAATACGTCCTGACCGGGCCCCATATCACGCCTTTGCCAGCACCGGGCCTCTGCCTCGATCGGGCCTGACCAAGACCGGGCCCCTACCCGGAACGGGCATATGTCACTAGAACGGGCCCGTATCAAGAATTTGCAAAGATAGGGCCCTGTTGTGACCGGGCCATATATCACGTCTTTGTCAGCACCGGGCCTCTGCCTCGATCGGGCCTGATCAAGAACGGGCTCGTATAAATAATTTTCAAGGACCGGGCCCTGTTGTGACG
The DNA here is from genome assembly GCA_036785665.1 of Chirona hameri. Classification (NCBI taxonomy): domain Eukaryota; kingdom Metazoa; phylum Arthropoda; class Thecostraca; order Balanomorpha; family Balanidae; genus Chirona; species Chirona hameri. The sequence continues at coordinate 3,026 of JAXIVJ010004103.1, forward strand.
GGGCCCTCGATCTGACTGGGCCCCATATCACACCTCTGCCAGCACCGGGCCCTGCCTTGATCGGGCCCCTAGCAGTAACGGGCCCGTATAAATACAAATGCGAGGAGCGGGCCCTGTTGTGACCGGCCCCTCGTCCTGACCGGGCCCCATATCACGCCCCTGCCAGCACCAGGCTCCTGCCTCGATCGGGCCTCTACCAGGAACGGGCTCCTATCAGGAAGGGGCACGTATCAAATAATTTGCAAGGACCGGGCCCTGTTGTGACGGGGCCCTCGGCCTGACCGGCTCCCATATCACGCCTCTGCCAGCACCGGGCCCCTGCCTCGCTCGGACCTGACCAAGACCGTACCCCTGCCAGGTATGGGCCCGCATCAAGAATATCAAGGACCGGGCCCTCGTCCTGATCGGGCCCCATATCACGCCTTTGCCAGCACCGGGCCCCTGCCTCGATCAAGCCTAACCAAGACCGGGCCCCTGCCAGGTATGGGCCAGAATACGGATCCTTTTGATGCGTGCCACTCAGAAATTTCGGGGGGGGGGGGGGTCAGCTGACCCTTTGGAGCCCCCTGCGTGCGCCACTGCCAACTTGCCTCGGGATACTCCCGCTACTTGCTGTGTCAGTGGTACCTAGAGACAAGGGCGTCGCCACCGGGGGGGGGGGGGGGGGGTGGCTGGGGTCGCCCTCCCCCCCCCCCCAGGATCGCTCCAGCCGGAATCCGACCCCCCCCCCCCCCAGATTCGCAGAATTTTAACATTAGCCCAATAGGGCTGGCCCCAAACCCATGGCTGCCCCCCACACTCAAAATTTTGTGGCGACGCCACTGCCTATAGAGAGGTGACTTGTTGACTAAGTTAGCGTACTTTCTGCTTCTAAAAAAGCCGAGCGACTGATACATGCGCATTACTGCTAAGTTGCAGTGGCATGACCCTGTTAATTAACCACAGTCCACACAGGCACGAAACCAGGATTTCGTCCAGGTGGGGGGGGGGGGGGGGGGCTCGAAAGGGCCCCTTCCCGAACGTTGAAAGGGCCCCTTCCCAAGCGTTGAAAGGGCCAAACAAAACGGATGAAAAGGCACGTTACAAGGATGAAGAATGCAGTATGGCATGTATGGCATGGGCCATACCAACACTTTTAGGAGCTGGAGTAAGTATACCGAGGGGTTTAGAACCAGCGATTTGGAGGGGATTTCAACTTTGGAACCAGCGACACCAGTTTGGAATCAGCTATACTAACTTCGAATATTTTTTTCAGACCCAAGCCCCGGAGCCCTTAAAGGGAATGTTTCACCTTTGTATTAGTTTTAAACTGAGATAGCCATTATCTTGGGCCGTTATTTAAATGGCTAAATTACTAAGGTCATTTTCCCCAAAACTTAACCGTTTTTCAGCAATTCAATTTATAGTTTGCAAAATGGGGTCTAGGCTAGTGCCGCCGCTGATTGGCTGACAGTGACTTTTTCAGCCAATCCCACTTTGTCAGCCAATCAGCGGCGGTCTATAACTCAATATGACGTCATCAAAGCAAATATTAAAAACTTAATTTGTAGAAGTTAAGTGAGGTTTTCGAGCAAACAAATATCCCCATGGTTTTCAGCAGCGCTTACTTCATATTTTTCACTACAACTGGCGTATATTTGACAACTTCCAGAAAGGTGAAACATTCCCTTTAAAGGAATTACGCCGCGGAGCGGCGCGAAAATTTGGAATTTTATGCCCTGGATTTGAATTTTTTCCTCTATGACATCGTTTTTTTTTTGCGTTTAAGAGTGCGGTAAAAAAATGCGATAAAGCGAAATATTTTGCCCAATTATATAGGAAAGCAGCAACAAGTAAACAAAACATAAATTCGCCGTGAAACGGTGCGAATTTATAATTGTATTTTAACCCGTATACAATTGAGTGGTATTGCAATTGCGCCGCGGAGCGGCGCGAAAAAAAAAAACGCGATAACTGTATTCTTACTGTTGAAGGTGCTTGAGGTGTGTATTGAAGTTTGAGGTGCTTGCAATTTGAGGGCAGTGTCATGTGCTCAAAGAGGGTGGGGAGAGGCAAAAGACACTCTGCCCCCCCCCTCCCCAACTTTGAAGTTGGGGGGACATGTCCACCCCCGTCCCGGTGACGGAGCCCATGAATCCATTCACATTAGGCCTTTATATATCTCTAACCGAAGTTATTTTGAGTTGAAAACGCTTAAATGGAATTATTCACCTTTGTCCACAAAAATGGAGTTATTAGGTACTTGAAATTGACGGACGAGACCAAAATATATTGTAAATTCATCACATTTTGCATATAAACATTCCTACCAAAAGATATTTCAAGTTAAAGTTGACAAGCGATCCACGCTTATAATGGTCGGTACTCTCAAGTACTTGGTAACGAATTTCGGTTCCCGTCGAATTCCGGGCTTCTCTCGTAATGTTTTGTTGACAAAATTGTATGGAAAATATGTCTTGCACTCTGTCTATTGTGATTATGTGCCCTTCTATCCTTAACAATCCATAAACATTGAATAAAAAGGTAACCAAATTGGCAGTTAACTTATGCACCCAACGGCGGCTTAGTTAGTGGTTGCGACCCCCCATTTGTTTTCAAATTGTTAATTTGTTTTCAACATTAGGAGTTTTGTATAGTTTTGTCTCTGGCTTTATATAACACTATGGCTTTAGCTTATCATGAACAATAATCAGTTTTCCCCCAAAAAAAATCAACAAACAATAGAAACACTGGCAATGAAATCAGAAGTTCACTTATGTACCCAACGGCGACCTATTTAGTGTCGGCGATTTGTTTCATTGACCAATCAGGGACGTTGTCACGCCTCTTGGCGCGCTTACTTCATTGCTGGCCCTATGACTTGTTTACAAATAAACATTCAAACCAGAGATAGTGATGGATCATACTGTTCGTCACCATATGTAAGTATTTTTTTTGTTAATTTCCAAAAAAACAAATATTGAAATAGAAAAAGTTGTTATTTCACTTTTAAATTGGGGTACGGTCAATTTGATAACATACATGTGTCACAGAAATGCAGATATATAAATCAAAAGGTGAATATTTCCCTTTAAGCGTTCCACACTGAAAACAACGGTATCAGGAAGTACTTGGCACATCTTTCGGTACTTAAATTACTGTGGATGTCGATTAGCTCAAACAAAATTTTGTTTTCAATTCTTGGAAGTGTTAGAAAATTGCTCTTCACTTTGGTCGCCCATACCCTTAGTATTTCGTAGAAACGATCTAAGTTATTGTCACTTTTCAACGTTCAACAAATTGAAACAAAAGCGCTAGATATATCGCGCTCCCAATAGTGGAGGGAAAACACCGATAATGAACTCCGAAATAAGTATATGTACCTGTTTTTTAATTCCCCAAAACATAATTTTAAAAATATAAAAGGTTCTTATTACACTTCTAAATTGAGACTCGATCAATTTAATACCATACATGCTGCATAAGATAATGCAGAAAAATAAACCAAAAGGTCAATATTTCTCTTTAACAAGTTATTAGCAGGCTAACCGATTAACTCATACCAGAACAATTTATACCAATTTATTTAAAAGGATTTTTTACAATCCATTATAGTGTGGTGAAAGCTGGATACATACCATTGAATTGTTTGTAGAACACTTAGATGTTGAGACAACTTGCCATCGCCCATCTCAGTAAAAGTGTATTAAGTAGACGATGGTTTTAACGGAAAGTTGGTAACGATGTCTCCACATGCTGAATTGCCGAGCTCTCTGGTTGGTGCGTTAAATGCCTAACATCGTGCGAAACTTGCATCTACCTATATACATAAGACATGACCACTGTGCCCGTGTAGACCGACATCATACAAATTATCCCAGGCCGTCAACAGTACAGAACCGATTCGGTCCGCTCGACGCTCAGACACAGCTCAGCTCAGTCTCACCCTGCACAGAGGCAGAACACGCTCAGCACAACTGTGCCTATCGGCGATACCTGCTGCAGCGCTAACACGCCATGCACATCGAACGCTTCGAACCACCTAACCGTCGAGCAATGTGCCATCAATGCAGACCTAAAGTTTCAAACCATTAACTCGCGAGCATCACGCGAGCGCAGCTCGGCGGAATTGCAGCTCAGACCGAGTACGTTGCAAACGCGCCGTTAACCATTCCGGAATGAGGCAGTTCCATTTCGGAACACCTCCGACGTCCCGCTGTAATGGCTGTCGCTGGCCCTGCTCATTTGCAGAGCCGCACAACTCTGTGTGTCAAACGGCCGGTCCGCCACTGGCAATTGTTAATGGTGTATTGGTCGATGGCATGCAGTCCATCGACGCGGTGTTATGGCGGAAGTTTGGAATGAACTCATCGATCGCCTCTGCAATGAAGGCATGCATTTGCATGCAACATTTCGCTCCGACGTTCTATATTTACAGCTTGTGCGGTTGAAATACCTTATCCGACATTCTATATTTACAGCTTGTGCGGTTGAAATACCTTATTGGACGCGAATACATTTTGGTGTGAAATATCGGTAATACTTCGACAAAAAGTGTAAACAATGTATACAAAATAACAATCCACTTTCTGTAAAACAAAACCATTGCAAATAGCATTGATACGCTTAAGACAATACCTAATGCACATGAATTACATTTAATTTCGCTGAATATATTATCAGCAAGTTTTGCATTAAGTATGCTATGTTAATAAAGAAAAACATCGCGTTCCATCATACATAATTGTTGTTGTTTAATTCCTTTCTTGTAATACCGAAGTGAGTCGTTAGCGTTACCGCTGCCTTGACTCTATCAACCACCGTAGTTCTGTTTCGTCTCCAGAGATGGCGTTGGAGGGTGACGACAGTGCGGCGCCGGCGGCGTCCCGGGAGCAGGTAGAACGCTCGCTGGTGTGGGCTGCGGACATCTGCCGCCTCTACCCGCAGATCTTCTCACTCATCTACATCATCTTCAAGGAGAGTAGCAGTCCTGCGGAGGCGCTCGCGTGGTTCAGAAACCGTGAGTAGCCGAACTGGTGTCGAATGTGTTGAAAACTGTGCGTGTACTCTACACCGATTAGAAGACACGGCTGTGCTTGTGCTGTCAAAACCACAGTATATGTTGTATGAATAGCGAAGGTCTTTATTATCACGATGGCATTGTGGTACATGGTGTACTAATTCAGATGCATATAGAACCAGGTTCCTGTGCTGAAATTGGTCGTCGAATTAGTAACACCTGGTGCCCTTCTAGTTCCTCTAGTGCAATACTTTCACCAAGAGCGACTTTGATAGTTACTCAATATTAAGAATGGTGTTCAGCTTACTCCTTAGCCTACCCTTACAACCCTGCTTGCTTGTCTCCCGTCTAATCCACAAATCGCACTATCGCACCAAACTGTGTATTTATGAATTCACCTGCTTCTTCCTCGGAGTTGTCGACGACACCGCAAACTAAATTCACCGCTTTTTTCGACATGGCAGTCGGTCTATTATGTATCTTCCAGTAAAACCATGTGGCGCTACGGTCGCGATAGGTATGCGTGAAATGGAATCGCCCGAATAGGGGTGTCCCGATTGTCAGTCGGGTCGGTGCGCGTACTGGGGGAGGGGGAGGGGGAGAAGAGGGCGGCATAATATCGGGGAGTGTGCCGCGGCACAGCATGCGGTGTCAAGGCCGAATGTCCGGAGAGTCAAGGGTAATGTGAGCGAGTGAATGTGATATATATATATATATATATATATATATATATATATATATATATATATATATATATATACCCTTCGAGCTGGAAAGCGCGAGCGGGATGTGATGCTGCATATACCGACTGAAGTTCAAACCGGTTCACCCCAGGAGCGGCGGCTGTCATGCTGTGGCTGTTTTTCATCAGCGGAAGTCAGGACTGCTCTCTCGGACCGCGGTGCACTCAAGCTATTTATGCGTAGCTATCGCCCTCTCTCCACTCCCCACCTGGCAGCAGCTGAATATAACGCGGCGTCCCGTGGCGGCGAGTAGATATGACCGGCCAACGTGCTGAAGCCGAGCGCCCGATGGTGTGCTGCGGTACAACCTACCGTGCCAGAACATGTCAAGGGTCACAGTGTACCCCTCCTAACGTTGAAGCCAGGGGTATCGATATATTTGTCGGCAACTGTACATTATCTTGTTGCATTAAATAAAAATATTCACCTTTTTCCACACAAATGGAGTTATTACTTGCAATCGATAGACGAGACCAAAATATATTGTAAATTGATCACATTTTTAATGTAAAAATTCCTACCGAAAGATATTTCAAGTTATAGTTGATAAGCGATCCACACTTATAACGGTCGGTACTCAGCAAGTACTCGGAAACGAATTCAGTAAATTAGGCTCCCGCGCATTGTTATTTATCATGAAGGTATGCAATATGTTTTCTGCACTCTATCTTTTGCGAATATGTGCCAAACTTTAATGAACAATCAACAAGCATTTGAAAAAAGTGCATTGTGCAAGTGCAAAAGTGCATTGCAGTTTAGCTTGGCCCCGGACGGTGACCTATTTAGTATATGCGATTTGTTGATTTACACCCCTATTCAACGTTGAACAGATGGATACAAAAGCGCCAGATATGTCGCGTTTCGTTAGTGGAGGGAAAACACCGATCATGAACTTCTAACTTTGAATTAGGGAACAATTGTATTTAATTCCTAAATTGAAATAACATCATTGTTATACCATACTGGAAGCCTAAGAAATTGTTGCTAACAAAATCAAAAGGTGAATATTTCCCTTTAAAAGCGTTATCAGAGCAATGAACAGTCCACAAATGATTAATTTGTTGTTATGCATTCTTATTGTTGGTTTTGAACCGTGCATATTCATGTTTTACCACAAAACATGTATCTTTCCTCTAATATTTAGACCAAGAGCGCACGTCAACCTATATTTCTGTCCATAGATGGCACTAGTAGTAAACGCCTGAAGTTATGCTGTACCGCATAGTTTGAAGCTAGGTACTACCTACTGCAGCGTTGCGATGGGAAAGGAGGGGTAACAAGTTATTCAGGTCGGCAAAAGGGGGGGGGGTTGGCCATACCCAAATATATCCCAAAAATTATGTATGCATCTATCCAGTTCAGCAGTCGAACCATTGTGAGGTATTCCAGAGGCAGGTGGCGGGACAGATGTGCGATAGCACTATCTAGTTGACGTGCCAGTGTTCTCTGGCTTTTGGGTTCGTCCCCAGAGTATACTTAGTTGTATCTACGTACTACAAAGGAAAATTATTTTATTTGGAAAGAGGCAACCCTGAGTTTGGTATCAGTATAACTAGTTTTACAATCGTTCCTATCCACCGACATAACATTTTACACACGTTTGCTGTTTAATTATTGGTATACTAAAATAGCGTTCCATGTATTTGTCCTGTGAAGCTTTCGATAGCGCAAATGTTTACATCATTATGTGAAAGTAACATTTTTGTTTTCTATTTCAGTGATACAGAGGAGCATGGAGAAGCGGGCCAACATTTGGCAGCCCTGGAATATGTCGTAACTGCCGGTAGGATTTGGCAGCAGTGTCCTGGGAGGTGCGTCTTATGTGTTTAATAAGTTGCTTACATGCGACTTCTCGACGGACATAGAGACAATATTAGAAATTAGAAACGCTGTGCATAATGTGTCCTTGTAGCGTGTTCCAGGACCGAAGACCACAGTAATATTTTTAAATGATGAAAATGTGAAAGCGAATCGCTTTCTAGCATCTTCTCGAACCAGAAATAATTATTAGCATGCCTTATACCCAAACAGTATGGTCAGGTCGGTGAAAATTGCATGAACGTGTTTTTTTGCGGATGCTACTCGCTGTTGTTAATTTGTAAAAATATGTTCTTCATCCAAATGTTATTTTTAACTGATATGGAGACAACTGAAATTTTTATAGACTGTTATCTCGTCCGAAATTCAGCATCGTCTGTACACAAATCGTGGCTTCTTCGAGACTGCTGAATAAAAGGCACAAAGCATTGAGATATTTATTGAACAAGCGTAAACACATCTGAATAGATTCAAGAGAAAGTTTTCAAATAGATAAGTGACCGAGAGCTGTTCTAGCGTACTGAACCGTCCGGTACACTTCACAGAATTGAAAAGTAACTCTGACTTGCACTACCTCGCCATCTTTCACTATTTTGGCCTGACTTTAAAGCACAATACCTTTGCAGCATTTCAGCAATATACAGGTGAAATCTCCCAGCATCACAGTCAGCGTTAACAGAGCACAAACAGTAACGCAGATCATCTGCATGCCCTATGCTGTGTATTTTGAATACTGCGAAGGCCGGCACATGATGTTTCGATATCGCTTGACAAACCGTCAGACAGAGGTACTGTTTCCTAATCAAATTCTACCGGAAAAGACGAGATAAAATGTAATGGAAAATGCATGTTGGTGGGTAAATGCTCATTCAATAAGGGCACACAAGGTTATGGGACATGCTCAACGAAGAGATTCGTTGCTATATATGGTAACCTAAGCGTGAGCGTGGTCGCTGGCATGCGTTCATGTCAGCTCCATGTTTGTCAGCGCCGGTCGGCAGACTCATCACTGAGGTGGATATGCTGAGCCGGCAGGCTCGCAGGCCCGAGACTGGGGCGAAATACACATTTCCAGCCAGAGAATATCGGTGGAAACATACGTCCATTCATTACACGTACACAGTCCTTGGAACTCAGCATCAAGATCCAGTTCCACTGTATATGGCTACTTAGTATCTCGATTCTCGAGCTTCCAGCTCAGGGAACAATTCTCGCCGTTCACATAGTATCCCCATTCTATTATCCAACCTGCGACATAACGCAACCGATGCATCCCTTTGAACAGCACTCTGAATCGCGACCAATGGCATCATGCATTAGTAAAACTACTCGGCCAAGTCTCGAGGTGCTGTGACAAAATATGCACATCAGCCGGCTCCCTGCAGACACCGGCGCACTCACAACGACCGTGAGTTCATTGAGCACTCACGGTCATTGAGTTCATTGAGCTCGGCGCCGGCGTTTCGTGCGAAACTCGTCTGCGTTCCTCTCCGCGACCAGAGCCGCGGACTGTGAACTGTGAGCTGTGACTGTGAACCGAGACTGTGAACAGCGCGGGGTGACCGGCGCGGCTCGACCGGAGAAGGCGGGCGGCCGGAGTGGCGTGGAGAGAGAGAGAGCAGCGGTGTGCCGAATTATGACGAGTGGAGGCGACGGGTCACGTCGTCGCCAGCCCATCCGTCACGAGCAGGTGTCAGTTTGCTGGTAGGCGTCACACGACCGTCACAAACCGTCCAGCGACGATCATGCGTTCAAAGATCGTCCAGCGTTCGAAAGATGGCGCTAGCAGTACTGTCCAGGTCGGTATGTCGAAATTCGGCTCGCGTTGCCTAATACTAGCGGGCGGAACTGGCGGAGCAAAGTGTCAAAATACCGCATCAGGCATCAGGCATCTCTGCTCTTGCACAAAACACACTATCATGAATGGAGATATACGCTCACGCGCAACACGCTGATATAGCAAATCGCCTAAATATTTGGCGGATATCATTCACGATCAAGATCCTCCGAGTCCACGTCGGGATCGGGACATGCTAAACACGTCCACAGTATGCCTAGCACATCATTGAGCTCATGTCTGCGAACGTATCGTTCCCATCCTTTCCCACGAACCGGTTAGCATTTCCTTTCCTGTTGTACCAGACGCCGGTCAACTTACATCGGTGACCGGCTCGATAAGGTTGCATTGCACACAAGTCCTAGTATTCATAAACCCGCGCTCTATAAATCGAGCCAGAGACCGTATAAACTGTCGCGAATATGTCCTATTTCCGAGTACCGAATGTCACCTTCATCTCCACGGGGGTTCCAGCTGCTCTTTCAACGCCTCACAGGAGCGCCCACCCCCAGATAAGGCACCACTGTAGAGGTGCCTTATCTGCCCTCTGACCAGTTCAGAGGGGCCTCGTTGTGCCGAGAACAGGTAGAGTGCCTCTTCGTCTCACTGGACGACGCAGAAGCGTCGCTGCTGGTCGGCCGAGTCGTCGGGCTCTGGCTGGTCGACGCTGCCGGCGCGTTCCGCCAGCTCAGCCAGCTGTCATCTCTGCTGGAGGGTGGAGACCAGCGGCGGACGGCGCGGCCGGTTCTCCAGGGCGGCCTCCACCTCGACCAGCAGGTCGGCCGTCAGCCGAGGGACCAGCTGAGGGGCGGCCCGGGTAGCGGCGCCGGTCAGAGGGCGCCCCGCGGTACAGGGCAGGGTAGAGCAGGAGCCGGCCCGGGCGGCGACGCCGGACAGAGGGCGCCCCGCGGTACAGGTCAGAGGCAGGGTAGAGCAGGAGCCGGCCCGGGCGGCGACGCCGGACAGAGGGCGCCCCGCGGTACAGGTCAGAGGCAGGGTAGAGCAGGAGCCGGCGTGGGCGGCGACGCCGGAAAGAGGGCGCCCCGCGGTACAGGTCAGAGGCAGGGTAGAGCAGGAGCCGGCCCGGGCGGCGACGCCGGACAGAGGGCGCCCCGCGGTACAGGTCAGAGGTAGGGTAAAGCAGGAGCCGGCCCGGGCGGCGACGCCGGACAGAGGACGCCGCGGTACAGGTCAGAGGCAGGGTAGAGCAGGAGCCGGCCCGGGCGGCGACGCCGGACAGAGGGCGCCCCGCGGTACAGGTCAGAGGCAGGGTAGAGCAGGAGCCGGCCCGGGCGGCGACGCCGGACAGAGGGCGCCCCGCGGTACAGGTCAGAGGCAGGGTAGAGCAGGAGCCGGCCCGGGCGGCGACGCCGGACAGAGGGCACCGGAGGGAGCAGAGCCGGCACACAGGAGACGGGACGGGACGGAGCCCGGTATATGATAGCAGGCGGCGAAGGAACGCTCTCGGTATAGAGCAGTGGGAGGAGTCAGGTCGGTGCAAATTGTCAGGTCGGTGAAGAAAAAAACAGGTGGTGAAGTGTTAAGTGGTAGGAACGGCTCATATGTGGTGACGCGAGTATGGAATAGGAAGAGAGCAAGAAGAGTTGTTAATAAGAAGAGAAGAAATGCTGGAAGTGGTAGAAGTGTAAACAAATAGATATTAGTGAGAGACTCAGCGCAGTTTCTCCACGGCGACATAATACGGTTAGTATCTGGTAGTCACTGCAGACGTACATGTTGAGTGTCGAGAAGACGATCACTGCAACAGTATCTGGAATGCGTTGTGGAGAAAACTTTGAGGCATGAGATGGACGAGAGGGCGGCTAAGGGAGACTGAATCAGCAGCTAACGCAGACCCTGAGTGGGGTAAATGGGCTCATAATATGATGATCACATGTGATGATCAAATATGTACATACAAGAATTACGAAAAACTAGTGGATGTGAAAAAGAGATAGGAATATGAACTTCTGCAATAAAAACAGCTCATGAAATCAATACAAAATGGGTGTTAATTGATTAAATTGGATTATTCAAGTCTAAAACGGTAAACAACATTATAAATCGAGTATTCCTTCTGTAGCCGAAGCAAAATGTGCACCAGAAATGTGTATGCTGCTTTGAAGTAAAAAAGAACGCTGCTAAATAGGGAGAAGTGGGAAAAACGAACCTTTGGCGTTGCAGAAGAACAGAAGATGGAAATAATTCAATAGAAAGTACTTCAGAAATTATCAAATAGGTCCACACTGCAGCGTTACAACCGAGTATCGTCAGACTTGGAGATTGGTGCGCGAAAACTAAGCGTGGTGTAGTTCAACCAACCACGGTGCACCGTCGTACTATGGTCTGCAGACCGGGTATGCAGTGCTGCTGGAGGAGACACTTTCGGATGCTCGGAGTCACCGAGCGGCCCAGAGGGCGCCGGGAGCCAGGCAGCGTTCCCAGGTCGGGATCGGCGTGCTTTCGAAGGTCAGGACCAGGAAAGCTGTCAGGAACCAGGGCCATAACGCATTGTCGGAGACCAGGAGTGGAGTTCAGGATCAGGATCAGGAGTGGAGGTGCAGGTCGTTTGGATGGCCAGGCGGGTTGGGGCGACGATCACCCCTGATCGCGGCGACTCGGGCCCCTCATCGTGGCGACTCTGGGCCCCTCATCGTGGCGACTCTTGTCCCTTTTGGATGGGGGACACGGGGAGGAAGCGGACCGGCCGGTTGCCCAGGATCTGCTCCAGCTCGACGGAGACCGCCGGTGTCAGGCGGGAGGTGATCTAAAACAGACAGCCAGACAGAAACGGGCCGAATCAGCCACATGGCAGCACACAGAGGCGTGCTGGGCAGGCCGGGTGCTACGCATAGGTGAACACTATCGACGGAAATGTGCAACGAAATTACAGACACTTTTGAATTCGTACCAAGAAAAACAACACGCGGAAGGTATCATACATCAAAAGTTTCCGATACTGCTAGTCCAAGGGCTTTCGATAAATAAATACCTGCTGTGCGTTGCTTTTTCGTGGTATGAATTTGAAAAAGTTTCCGAAATTGTGTAGCGAATTTCTGCCGATATTTTCACCTCTGGCAGGTGGAAGCAACTTTACTGAAACTCAGCAAGGGGTGCAAATTATACGACCTCATTCTCCAGCAAAGTGTAACGGTGCAGAGGTAAACAGTGTCCACTTTCGCAATCACCAGTGAATCCGCTTCAACCGGACAAATTGCCACGAGAACATCACATCAGCAACGAAACAAAACGGTGGGTCTACTGCGAGACGAGCGATTAAATTCGTAAATACGACAATATTATCAAACAAAGACACAAGCAACGTCAATGCAAATCATCCGCAAACTGGCTGACAGTCAGGCCTAAGCATGCCACTGCACTTTAAACTCACAGAACGAAACGGTCGAGAACAGATTTGTGTCGGTTTGGTGACTTTATCACTCATGCAGCGATGTAATTAATTATTCTTATTCGTATCGTCTCAAACAGGTGCACGCAAACAGTATGTGCGTGTTCTCTAAATTAATGGCAATGCTTCGGTAGATTTCATCCTGAAGGCAATGCTTAGCGCAAAGTGTGAATGGGCCAAATCTCAACCTTCGGAAGGTACCGATATAAGTTCCCTACCTATTTCATAAGCATGAGTTTAAAATTTAAAATGAATTTCATGAGCAGAATACAATGAATTGGATGCTTGAAACTGGGAAAAAATAATATCGGAACATAACGCGAGGCTCGGATTAAAGATCAAAACATCATGGGATCATGGGGTAGGTATGTTAAATCTGAGTATATTTTAGCCATACCATACAGGTATCGCTTGTGGGTATTGAATAGCATCAGGTGCAGAATCTAAGTGGGAAGAGTCTAGGATAGTTTTGTCTTGTTTATACTGTGTCAAGTGCTGAGTAGGTAAGCTTTAAGCGCCATTCATCCACCACTGCACTGGTGTGCCCTGTCTGGTCAGGTCATGCAAGGTCAGGTCAGGTCAGGTCTGGTCAGGTCAGGTCGGGTCGGGTCAGGTCAGGTCAGATCAGGTCGTCAGACTTTCCGGTTAGAGCAGCTGAGTTCAGGTCAAGTCAGGTGAGTTCAGGTCAGGTCAGGTCAGGTCAGGTCAGGTCAGGTCAGGTCAGGTCAGGTCAGGCCTCACGTACCGCCAGCGCCTGGACGTGGTCGAGGATCTGCTGGCAGTTGACGGCGCCGACCAGCACGCAGCCGACTGTGTCGTTCTTGAGACTCCAGGCCACCGAGAGCTGTGAGACGGAGCAGCCGAGCTTCTCGGCCAGCAGCGAGATCTCCCGCAGCCGCCCCGCCGTCCGCTTCCCGTCCTCGGCGTTCAGCCGGTCCGCGTTCCACGGCGACATCTGTGGAGCGCAAAGAGAAGCTCAGCCTCAGAGGTTCAACACTGGTGCAGTGGACGCCGGGTTTTGCGGGGTGAGTTGTTTTACATGTTCCTTTGCATCGAACCCTACCCGTCTGGTTCATATCTCTTTGCCTCCTCTTCGTCTAATTAAGTTTGCCATGTATCATGCTGCAGTTAAGTCTGCCATGTAGCATGCTACATTCTAATGAGTACGATTGTAGTGCTGAAATAACTTTCCTTTGGAAATAATTTCACGCAAATAGATTACATGTCATTATCTAATGCTATTTTCGCTATCATTACTTATTTCCCGTGTTTACGCAGATTAGTTATTTACTATAGCATACATAATCAATAAATTACTCTATAGTAAATATATCATAAGCGTTACTTATCGGGGATGGTATCCACGCTAAGTACCTATGTCTGAAATCGGGATGCATTGCTTAAGTTATTCTCGTGTGCGAATGTACCGAAAGCCAAAAACCATCATTGGTCATGTCGCTACTGTGTCACTACAGAAGCAAACAATACCACCACCTGATCTTAAATTCAATCAAGAAGAAACATGACACTCCTATAATTTGATTTATATCTTTCGTCATGCCATGTACTCGATTTGTATTTACCGCAAATTGAGTCATCTCCTAGATGGTGCCATAAAAAAACACAGCAAAAACTGCAAAACTAAGTGTTTTTTTACCGGCTCGCTCAGCATCCTAGCGACAGGAGTGGCTGAGCGGCTGAGACCGCCACCATGCGCACCCACCGAACCAGCACCACCTGAACACCACCGCACCATCACCACCGTCACCAGCACACGTGTGCTGTCAAGTGTCACTGTGAATCAGAGGACGCCGCGGCCACGATCGAGCCGCAAACTGGTACCGCACCCGTCACACAGGTCCCCAAATGTTATTATGCCAAAAAATTAACACTGAGTGCTGCCATACCTGGCCCCGCCTTCGTTGGGAATACTGCACCTGTGGTCAAACCCATGGATCTCAACTGCACACAATTACCAAACTGTAACTGTGTAACTGTACACCATTACCAAATACGCAACCGAATTTCGCAGGGATGAGGCTGGTTCAAGGCTGGAAACTAGGTAGCACAAGGCAGTATGATGTACTATAATATAATATAATATAATATAATATAATATAATATAATATAATATAATATAATATAATATAATATAATATAATATAATATAATATAATATAATATAATATAATATAATATAATATAATATAATATTATATAATATAATATAATATAATATAATATAATATAATATAATATAATATAATATAATATAATATAATATAATATAATATAATATAATATAATATAATATAATATAATATAATATAATATAATATAATACTATACAATATAATATAATACAATATAATACCAGTAAGGCGCCGTAATTGGCGATGAACGAGCGAGCGCGATCGAAATGTATGGTGAATTTCAACTCGATCAGGCAAGTAGTTTCTGAGATTTAAAAAAATGTGAACACGTGCGCACGTGCAGAGGCACACCACCCCTCACTTGTGGAAAGGCGGCGGCTGAGAGGTTCCTAACCACACACCAAATTTGAACACAATCGGCTCAGCCGTTCCTGAGATATATAATAGGGGTGAGCACGTGCGCACGTACAGAGGCACCCCACCCCTGACTTGTGGGAAACTGGCGGCTGAGGGGTCCCTAACCACACATCAAATTTGGACATAATCTGCCCAGCCGTTGCGATTTTTTTATCTCTCGAGAAAACACTTTTCAACACCCCTCACGCGGCACGCGGCACGCGTAGTGGTAGTCACCCACATGAGTCGGCACGGGTCTCAAACAGGGTAGGCTAGATGGGGCTGCTCAGCAATGAAGTCCACTTGTCAATCGGACGTGCGGTTGCAGAGATATGAGCTTCTCAAAAGCGTCGCCACGGGTCGGGCCGAGCCGGGCCGTTCATAATCAGATTTTTCCCATACACCACGGAAGGACGAGTGAGCGCTTCGCGCTCGCTCGTAATAATACCAGTAAGGCGCCGTAGTTGGCGATGAACGAGCGAGCGCGAAATAAGTGTATGGTGAATTTCAACCCGATCGGGCAAGTAGTTCCTGAGATACATAAAAAGGTGCGCACGTGCGCACGTGCAGAGGCACCCCACCCATGACTTGTGTGTAGGCGGCGGCGGAGGGGTCCTTAACCACACACCAAATTTGAACACAATCGGCTCAACCGTTCCTGAGATATAGAATAGGGGTGTGCACGTGCGCACATGCAGAGACACTCCACCCCTGACTTGTGGAAAGGCAACGACTGAGAGGTCCCAAACAACACACCAAATTAGAGCGCAATCGGTTCAGCCGTTCCTGAGATATAAAATAGGGGTGTGCACGTGCGCACGTGCAGAGGCCCCGCAGAGTCCCTGACGTGCAGAGTCCCTGACTTGTGGAAAATTTGCGGCTGAGGGGGTCCCTAACCACACACCAAATTTGCACACAATCGGCTCAGCCGTTGCAGAGTTTTTGCGAGAAAACACTTTTCAACACCCCCTCACGCGGCACGCGCCACGCGCAGTGGAGTCACCCACATGAGTCGGTACTGGTCTCAAACAGGGTAGGTTGGATGGGGCTGCTCAGCAAAGAAGTCAGCTTGTCAATCGGACGTGTGGTTGCAGAGATATGAACTTCTCAAAAGCGTCGCCACGGGTCGGGCCGGGCCGGGACGCTCATATTCAGATTTGTCCCATATACCACGGAAAGACGAGCGAGCGCTTCGCGCTCGCTCGTCCTTCCGTGGTGTATGGGACAAATCTGAATATGAGCGGCCCAACCCGGCCCGGCCCGTGGCGACGCTTTTGAGAAGCTCATATATCTACAACTGCTCGTCCGCTTGACAAGCGGGCTTCTTTGCTGAGCAGCCTCATCCAACCTACCCTGTTTAAGACAAGTGCTGACTCGTGTGGGTGACTACCACTGCGCGTGGCGCGTGCCGCGTGAGGGGTGTTGAAAAGTGTTTTGTCACAAAAACTCCGCAACGGCTGGGCAGATTATGTGCAAATTTGGTGTGTGGTTAGGGACCCCTCAGCCGCCACTTTCCCACAAGTCAGGGGTGGGGTGACTCTGCACGTGCGCACGTGCACACCCTATTCCATATATCAGGAACGGCTGAGCCGATTGCGTTCAAATTCACTGCTTCAATAACATCGGAAAGGTTCTCTGAGAATTCCGTTGTTATTGTCGCCAGCCTTCACCGCTTCCGGGTGCAGAACCCTGTCCACGTGCCTGTGGCAGGGCTATTAGACCCCTAGATAGGTAGACTTTTAGCTATTTTTAGGTAAGCAGACTCATTAGATACAAATTTACACTCGGCAGTAGGTCCCCTCCAATTGTCTAGCCTTTTTTGCAGTTGGCAACACGTCTGCCGTGTGGGCCAAATTTGACGTAGTTTTTAGGTCCCTCCAACACCGTTCCCCGGGTCATGGCGACCCCCCCCCCCCCCCGCCCCTCCGTCCCCCCGACCCCCCTCTGGGGTCTTCCGGCGCGCGACCGCGTGCCCCCCTGGACGGTCCCCCTCCCAGCCACCTTCAGGGGCCCTACCCGCCCCGTCCAGGGGCCCGACTCCCGCCTGACTCCGAGCCCCCCAACCGCCGTAACCTGACCGCCCCTCCAGTCACCGATGCTACCAAGGACCTGATGTGCCGCCGCCGGGCAGCACTGCGGACTGACGGGCACAGGTCCGATACATACAGAGACGCTAACCGGGCCGTGCGGTCGGCGATACGCAGTGACTGCCGAGCGGACATAGCCAACCGTATCCGTGAGCAGGGTCCGCAGTCTGTCTGGCGAAACCTCCGACAACATGTTGCAGGGAAACGGCCGTCACAGAGGATCGTGCCACTGATGTCTGCCAATGTCATGAACGATTACTTTGTTGGCGTCGGACCTAGGGTTGCTCGTGAGGCGCGACTGCATGGGGACGAGCCGCTGATCCCATGCAGACTGCCGCGGGTGGGTGCGTGTGCCTTCACGGTCTCACCGGTAGACCTACAGATGCTGGACTGCATTGTTTTGAGTATGCCTGGCACCTCCGCCTGCGGCCTGGATGGAATATG
This sequence comes from Chirona hameri, assembly GCA_036785665.1. Lineage (NCBI taxonomy): Eukaryota > Metazoa > Arthropoda > Thecostraca > Balanomorpha > Balanidae > Chirona > Chirona hameri. Next base: position 20,912 of record JAXIVJ010004103.1, read on the forward strand.
TGTCCGTATGATTAAGATATGCATGCCTGTAATTAGTACAGCTCTGCTTCACATTGTGAACTCGTGCCTCCTCCGCTGTGATATCCCAGACGAATGGAAACATTCACTCGTCAGTCCCATCCACAAATCCGGTGATCCCTCTAATCCTACCAACTTCAGACCTATATCCATTATCCCTGTCATATCCAAAATAGTTGAGCGCATTGTACAGCGCCAGCTTTACCATTACCTTACCGTCAATCACCTCCTTTCTGATACCCAACATGGCTTCCGCACCCGTCATTCCACCGAAACGGCTCTGGTTACAATATCCGACCGCGTGCTCCTGGCTAATGATCAGAACCAAATATCGCTTCTCTGCCTGCTTGATTTAAGCAAATGCTTCGATGTCATAGATCACTCTAAACTTCTCGTTAAACTTCAGTTACACGGTGTGAACACTGCATGGTTTGAGGCGTACCTGCAGAACCACACACAGAGCGTCAGCTTTACTGACGTCTCTGGCAACAGGCATATATCAAACGCGCTTCCAAACAACATGGGCGTGTTCCAAGGTTCGGCCCTAGGACCCCTTTTGTATACAATTTTTTCGAACGACCTCAGCCTGTTCGTGCCGGGTGCTACCGTTGTCCAGTACGCGGACGACACCCAGGTCATGGTCTGCGGCAACAAGACCGCCCTAGCAGATCTGACGGAGCGCATGGAACAGGCACTTTCCTCTCTCGACCTTTGGTTCCGCGCAAATTCACTCAAGGTCAACCTCGACAAAACTCAGCTGATAGCTTTTGGCAGCAGACAAAATATGCGGAACATGACACCTTTCGGCGTGAAATTTCGCGAGCGTACCATACAACCCGTCTTAGAAGTAAAAAATCTGGGGGTGATCTTCGATCGCCACCTTTCATGGGACACCCATGTGCAAGAAATTACGCGCAAATGCTTCGGGATCCTCATTGGCTTGTCGCATATTCGTCATTATCTTCCGGCCGAGATTCTCCCCACCGTCGTAGCCGCTCTGGTGCTGTCCCGCGTCCGTTACTGCCTCCCCGTGTACGGTAACGGTAGCCGAAAGAATCTCGTCAAGATGCAAAAGGTGTTTAACTTTGCCGCACGGGTGATATCAGGGAGAAGAAAGTTCAGCCAGTCTGCGGACGTCCGGGCAGCGCTGGGGTGGCTTGGTGCGGGGGATCTTGTCAAATATCATACGCTCGCACTACTACACAAAATTCGCTTGCATCATGCACCAGTGTCTATTTCAACCTCCATCCAAACAAACCGCGAGGCACGAGTTCGGAGAACCCGCCAAGATGACGATCTACGTCTGCCATCTGTCAGGACAGAGACTGGGAGGCGCCGGTTCTTGTATCGTGGACCTATGTGGTACAACGCGCTCCCGGTGGAAATGCGCGCAATGTCAGTCGCAGGTTTCCATCGCGCTCTCAAACGACTTTTACTGGATGCGGGTGACTGAGCGATCCTGGTTACCATCACATTGTCATTGTCTCTGTCGTTTTTATCATGTTCATTTTAACCTGTGTATATGTCTAATGTCTGCATGTGTCCCTACAATGTACTTTATAATCTGACGAAAGGCAAGGAAGAGCCACCATTGCGTGGATTTGCCGAAATAAATGGTATATGGCCCAGCGTTCCTGCTAATGAAGCGGGACGATGGTGCTCCGTTTGGATCGGCCAACCCCTTCGCCATAAGGCGTTGGCTACGGTCGATCTGTGGCGGGGATGTGGCCATGGCCAAGAATATCCAGTCGGAATATTCAGACCCTGTCTGGTCAGCAGAACGCCCCCCTGCTGGCTACCACGACTTTCATCGGTGTAGCGGTGAAAGTCGAGGTCCCCATCCACTTGAACTCGGTGGAGGGCCTCATGTGGTGCCCGGAGGTATCTCGCCTATCGGAGGAGGAGATCCTCTGGGAGCTAGAACCACAGGGCGTAGTGGAGGTGGTGCGGCTCAGGCCCCAGCGGCGCGAGCAGCCCAACCCACTGGTACGGCTTCGGTTCCGTGGGCTTGCATTGCCCAGCCAGGTCTACTGTGGATACCTAAAGGTGGACATACGCCGCTGGATTCGCCCCCCCCCCCCCCCCCGGCAGTGCCGGAAATGTTGGCGATTTGGCCACATCGACCGCGCCTGCCAGGCACACTACCACACGTGTGGTCGGTGTGCTGGGCAACACCCGACGGACGGCTGTACCGCCGCAGCTAAGTGCTGCGCCGGTTGCTGTGAAGCCCACACCGCCTGGTATCGGCACTGCCCGGTTCAGGCCGCGTTCGTGGAGGGGAACCAAGGCGGCCGACAGAGGCCCGCTTCCCCCCCCCCCCCCCCTACGCTGTCCCCAACCCTGAACCCCACCGCCTGGCCGCCGCTGCCTAACCCAGCCAAGACCCCGCCCCCGCCCCGTCGGACCCCCGGTCCGCCCCCCCCCCCCCCGCCCCAGGCAACTACCCAGCAGGCTGCCCTGGCAGACCTTCCTCGAGCCCCCTTGCCAGGCTACCCACCCATGCCCGACCTGCCCCGCCCCCAACCCCAGCCGAGTCCACCTCGGCTCCCTCTGACGGACCCCCTCCCCCCGCCGGGAGACCCGTCGTTCCACGGAACCCTCGTCAGACGACGAGTCCCTTCTGCGGACCGCCTCCCTGAAGGCCGCCCGCTCCCACCAGCGCTACCGCTCCAACTCCCCGCCCGCCCGCCCCTCCTCCCACCCCCGTCCCCGGGTCACTGAGGAGAGCCCAACCCCCTCCCCACCACCCCGGTCAAGGTCGAGCCTCCCCCGCTCCCGCCGACCTAGGCGTACCCATGCGACCGCAGGGAGTGGTCTGGACAGTAGCTACTAATGAATACTAATCAGGCAGAATTCGTCCTCCAATGGAATACAAGGTCCCTTATATCCCATTGGGGGCAATCCAAACATTATATCTTAAATAATAATCCGTTAGTAGCCGCCGTTCAGGAAACCCATTTTATTGACGCCGACTTTAATAACTATACTTTTAAAATTTCGGGCTATAGTCTTTATACAAATAACGTAAATGCATCACCGCGCCGAGGCGGCTCGGCTTTGCTTATTTCAAACCAACTTTTGCATCACCAAATTGACCTTCAAACAACCCTAGACGCAGTCGGCGGCAATATTAAAATCGCTCAGCTAGAACTCACTCTAATCTCTATATATTTTCGTCCTACTGAGGACATAGACATATATTATTTTTATCAGCTTATAACAAATGGTAACACCCCATGTCTGATTATGGGCGATTTCAATGCACATAGTCAGGCTTGGGGATGCCGCTTTAATTCCCGTAGAGGCCAAATTATGCTGGACCTACTGGACCGGCATAATTTGGTCTTCCTTAACGATCAATCACCCACACACGTACACCACTCAGGAGGCGAGGTGACTTACAGCGCCATTGATCTCGCCTTCGTCACATCACGCATCGCGACACTTTTTACATTTAACGCACAATCTGACCCTCTTTTTAGCGATCATTTCCCAATTCACTTAGAACTACAAGTCCCTTCAGGACAAACAAACGTGTACTCCCTGCCTAGATGGAACCTTCGCAAAGCAGACTGGTCCTCCTTTCAAAAACACATTGACACTAATCACCCCGTAAACTCCCAGACCGACATTAACACATTTTTAAACACTATTCTCGCACAGCTCACCAACACATTCCACACACACACGCACACACACACAACACCACCCGAGGCAGCGTACTGCCCCGTGGTGGAACACAGAATGTCAGAGAGCTGTGGCCCTCCGGAAAAGAGCATTTCGAAAATTTCAAGCGTGCATTACTGCAGAAAACGAACACGAAGTACGGAGGACCCGTTCTCTGGCTAAAACAATCATTGACAAAGCAAAAAAAGAATCTTGGGAGGAATTCTAATCTACCTTTAATCGATTTACCTCCCTTTCAAAAATTTGGACATTAATTAGATCATTTTCAAATAAAAGACCACCGGCATACAAAATCCCACACTTACAAATACACAACACATCTTACACGCTTCCCCTAGAGGTGGCAACACAATTTGCACAACACTACGCTAACATATCATCAACACAACAATGTACACCAACTTATACTAACCAACTTAACGACTAATTTCAATCTATTAGCTTTGACTCTAACAATGTAGAAATATATAACTCTCTCTTCACCAACTCAGAACTAACATATGCTATTAGTAAATGCGGTAAAACTTCTGTGGGGTCAGATCAAATTGACTACTCCTTCTTTAAAAACTTAACTGAGACTGGTCTCACTAGCTTACTAACAGCCTTCAACACCATGTGGTTTGAAGGCACTTTCCCTGAATCTTGGCATAGTAGTACGCTAATTCCTATACTTAAACCTCGCAAACCTAAATCTTCTCCCGCTAGCTATCGCCCTATTTCTCTAACTAGTTGCGCATGCAAACTATTCGAACGCATGGTTAATGGACGTATCAGAACTTATATTGAATCGAATAATTTACTCTCCCCACACCAAAGTGGGTTTCGACCTGGTCGATCCACTGCGGACAATTTAGTCGGTCTTGTTGACTCTGTCCAGCGCGGATTTCGAGGAAGAGAGGTCACGGTTGCCCTCTTCCTTGATTTGAGAGCTGCGTTTGACAGAGTCAATATGACCGCACTTTTAGTAAAAATTCATAAGGCCGGAATCCGAGGTCGACTCGCCAAGTTGATAATAAACTGTTTAGGCAATATAACTTTTAATGTAAGGTGCGGCAACACATATTCTCCAAATCAAAATCAGGACCACGGAGTCCCACAGGGATCGGTCCTCTCCCCAACCCTATTTTTAATTATGATTAACGACATTTTCAGTAATATTAATAAGATCGACAAAGGTCTCCAATTTTCAATGTACGCTGATGACCTGGCAGTGTGGTTCTCGCACTCCAGTGTCGATCAAGCCAGCAAAATTGTACAACTAGTACTCATTGATATCAAGGTATGGTGCGACCAATGGGGTCTGGAAATTTATCCAAGCAAATCGGCATCCCTAATTTTTTCGAAAAAACCTGCATATGTGGAACCCTACATTCCATTAAAATATAACAATCAAATTATCCCTTTCGTCAAATCATTCAAGTATCTGGGAATAACGTTAGACACGCGTCTCTCGTTCATCCCACACTTCAATGATTTAGTGCAGAGATGTACGCGACGAATTAATATTATGAAGTCATTGGCTGGTCGAGAGTGGGGCGCAGACCGCGCCACTCTCCTCCAGCTATATACTTCTCTGATACGCCCAATCTTGGACTATAATGCATTCTTATTTGATGATATATGTTAAAAAACAATTAAAAAATTGCAAACTGTCCAGAACACTGCCTTGCGGATCGTGACTGGGGTCTGTCGCACCACCAACACCACAAACTTACACATCGACACAAACATTCCCACACTCTGCCTCCGACGCAAACACACACTACTCAGATTCTACGCCAGAGCAAGTTCACACCCCACACGCCCAACATTTCACATCTTAAATCACCCCGCACCCACAAGACGACAAACACTACTACAAAAACGACACACACTCATCAGTCACAGAATCAGACAAACACTCACACTATTCAACATTCCACACATCAACACAATGCCAACGCCACCACTCACACCTCACTGGCTCGACACAACACCAGACACACACCGCCTCTTCACACACAACAAAAACACAGTCACGGCGGCAGAGACACACACACTCTTTTACGAACACAAAGCACAACACAACACATACACATACATATACACAGACGGCTCACGGCGCGACGGCCGAACCGGTGGCGCATATTACACAAACACAGCAAACAATAATTTCCGATTACCAGACATAAATAGCATACATGCAGCGGAACTGTCAGCGATTTTGTTAGCACTAATATATATTAGAAAAGAAAAACTGAAAGAAGTAATCATTTGCACAGACTCGTCCGCCTCGCTATCAGCCATTTCATCAATTAGGGATTTTAGAAATCCGTTAGTATTCAAAATTAGACAGCTAATAAAGTATTTGAAAAACAAAAACAACAGCATTAAGTTCCTCTGGATCACGGGACACGCCGATATCCCGGGAAACGAGGAAGCCGACAGATTAGCGAAATTGAGCCTGGAGTTACCATCGGAAAACCATTTACCAAGTCCAATATCAGATGTTTTAAATTATATAAATTCACAACTTAACATATTGCGCCAGCGTGAGTGGGACGCTGCTCCGCATTTCCACCTACATCCAATCAAACCAAAAACACAACATTTTATATCCAGTCATCAGAATTGTCGAGAAAGAGAAATCGTACTAGCACGCCTCCGCCTCGGTCACACAAAAATTACTCATTATTATATTATGGAAAACCTTCCGCCGCCAAATTGCCAACACTGCCCAGGTTATCCACGTTACACTATTACACATTTGCTGCTTACCTGCCCAGTGCACTACGCAAAACGCCAGAAAACAATAGAATACACGCAACGGAATCGCATTACATTAAACTTACAGACGCTGTTGGGTGATAGTTATCCAGAATTGATTGGTCTCCTATTTGATTTCCTTTACCAAACACGATTATTTAATCAAATATAACGTTTTTTTTTTGCCTAGCGCAATTTTGGCTTTCTGCGCAGGTTTTTCCCCATTGCGATAGACGCTGTTTTTTGTATTAGCTAGGAGTTTTCTCCCAGCAAATACACCCCACAACCAGGTCTCGCCGGGGCGCCGGAGCCAGGGGACTGGCAACAGCCTCCCGTTGCCGCAATGATGGCGCCTCGGCTCCATCAACACTGACATCTTTCGCAAGTGTATGTTCAAATGTGTGTGTGTGTGTGTCTGTGTGTGTATGGAATAAAAAGTGTATGTATGTGTCTCGTGTTTTATTTAATCTTGACCTTGAACGAAATACTTAACGTAAGATAGATATTATACTTTCATTGAACAATAAACTAACGTAAAATAGTCACCCTACTCCCTAGCTTGTCCGGGTTCACATAAACCGGTTAACGTAATATTTTCCTGGCAAATTACCAGATGTCACTCCCCACCCGGAAAATGGCTATAGGCCGGTCCGGGAAAAAAACGTTCAAATTTGGTGTGTGGTTAGGATCTCTCAGCCCCCAGATTCCCACAAGTCAGTGGTGGGGTGTCTCTGCACGTGCGCACGTGCACACACTTGTTCTATATCTCAGGAACGGTGGAGCCGATTGTGTTATAATTTGGTGTGTGGTTAGGGACCTATCAGCCGCCGCCTTTCCACAAGTCATGGGTGGGGTGCCTCTGCACGTGCGCACGTGCTCACCTTTTTATGTATCTCAGAAACTGCTTGCCCGATCGAGTTGAAATTCACCATACATTTCGTTCGCGCTCGCTCGTTCAACAGCAACTACGGCGCCTTGCTGGTATAATATAAGATAATATAATATATATAATATAGTATCATATAATATAATATAATATAATATCACATAATATAATATAATATAATATAATATCACATAATATAATACAATATACCAGTAACTGATAGTATTTGATTGAAGCAGAGAGCGAAACATGTAGACTGCTAAGCTAAGCACCAATGGTCCTTTGATGTGTCACGACACTTCTCATTTTCCTATTTCCAAACAATCATATTAACAGCATCAAAGTAACTGCGACAATCGCCGCAATCGCGTCACTCTCGCCCGTGTATCCGCATCCCGCCTGAGGTCCCCGTACGAGCTCGGCCGCCGCCTCACCTCCTCGCGTTTAGCGTTGTTGTTTTGCTTGTTGTTGTCGCCGCCGTCCCAGCTGGCGTATTTTCTCTGCAACAAAGCGGGCGGGCGGTGAGCGGTCTGATTGTTCGCGTGTTAGATGGCCGGACGAATATTACGTGGCGGCGCTCCTCTCGGCCGGGGAAAACACGGCACCGGGTCGGCCGCTTCGGCTCTGAAGGGCGCCGTCAGCGCCATTGTTTGGCGGTCAAGTGGTGATTGGAACGGCACGGTCGCCCTCGCGGTGCTCCAAGAGCGGCGAGCCAGCAGTGAGAGGTGGGAGGGTGCCTGCACGGTGGCGTGCAACTGAGGGAGAAGGGTAATGAAGTTGTGTTGTAGTTTTGTGTCTGCAACGAAGTATTTAGGAGGAGTCATTTCATTTAGGAGTGGTCAGAGGTATTGTCTGGCATTGTATTGACCACCTATTATCTGTTAAGGCGGCAGCACACTGGACCATTCGGCGCGCGGACTCCGTGGTATCGCTTCGATTTTCCTCTCATTTTCAGTGATTTTCCGCGGCCGCGGCAGCCGAAACGATGAAAAACGCAAGCTAAACACGCCAAGTGTCCGCTGGCGGAAAAAATTGGTTCGTAAGAGTTTTTTCCGCGACTGAACGCCGCTGAACCGCGGACAGGAAAACATGATCAGGCTAACAGTGGCGAATATATACAAGATAGAGATATAAATGTTGCACAGTATGTTCTTGCCGCTGTGAAATTTATTGTGTAAAAGTTTCGTGCTTTTAAACTTACATCTTTGTCTTCGTTACATCTTACATCCAGCGTTGTGAGTAAGGACAGACTGTAGGGACAGGTTGCGACAGGCCTGTAGGTCGGCGGGGCGGAATCTCGCGAGCAGACAACGCCGAATCCGCCGGAACAAGAACGATATTCCGCGGTGTCGCCGTGATTTTCCGAGGCGGAATTTCGCAGTGATATCGGGCGCCGAATGCGCAGTGTGCCTGTACAGCCACAGAATATCCGGCGTTCATTATTCTCTTCACGTATGTTCATCCTGTGTGACCTCACTTCGTCGCATGCCTGGCCCTCGCCATATCTCATCAACAGCCATAACGGCGATACGTGACATCTGCAAGTATTGTGGATGAGTACTTTATTGCATTGCTATCATACCAACATATATGAATATGGACAAGTAAATAAATAAACGAACTTAGACAACTCCACACATTTTGTTGGCAGCTTTTAGATCACCACAAATCGGGTCTTATGCATTCGTGTAGGATGATCGCTTCTGCACTTTATGGACAAAATAGGTGAATAATATATTAATTAAATATCCGTTGGACATCCGTAGCGGAATGTTTGATACAGCGTCAACAGGTCACATAAATGTCATGTATATATTTTACGGCATCTATCCCTAGAAGATGAAAATGCACTGTGCATACATGATAAGTACATAGCTGTCACTATATATTTAAACCTTCATAGCTTTCAATAAAAGCAAGTCAAGTTCAAATTAAAGTAAGCACAATTAAAACATTCAAACAACACTGTCATCGCCTTGCATATCATATTTGAACCAGACCCGATGTCTTCCCGTTTGGGTATGGGCGCCTAGCAACGATGCTTTCAGGTAGTTTGACGGCCGAGGATAGCCGCACGGAACGAGAGGCACTTCCGGTCCGGATGGAACGAGAGGCACTTCCGGTCGGGCCGGACGGTCAGCTGTCAGCAGAACAACGTAAACTAAAACTGACGTGACCAACGGCGGTATCCCCCGCGGCCATGATGTGGCAGTTTCCCTCCCGTCATGTTGTATGTGTATCCCTGTGTCGACTCTTCGCTAAGCACTAGACAAACAGCCAGTCCTTCCTATTTCCACCGGTTCTGATTTCCTCTACCAAGGAGTTCATAAGCACGTCTAAAATGATGCCCAGTAATGTAATCGATTGAGTGAGGTTTGAAACTTCGAAACAAATAAAGATGATCACGCAATCACGCTATTTGACCACTCATTCCCGTATAAAATACCTACGCAGTTAAAGGGAAATAATGACCTTTCCCCCCAAAAAAAAATGGAGTAAGCCCTTCAAATTGGAAGAGGAGATCAACTTATATGTGAATGCATTCATATTAAGCATTTTAATGTCTCTATCCCAAGATATTCCTATTTGAAATCGCTAAGCGATTTCACCGATTTTCAGCGATTTCGCTAAGCGACCACGCTGTCCGCCCGTTCCGCCCGTGTAGCTCAGTCGGGAGAGCGCTGGGCTTACGATCTGACTCACTCTGGCAAGGTGGGTCTCGGCGCTCACTATTTACTCCTGGCGGGGATGACCTGCGGCCGGTGGCAGCGGCCGCGTTCAAGGTCAGATGAAGATAGCGATCCGGGCGGACCGTCCTCAGCCGTTGGGAAACGTTAAACTTCGCCTCTACATTCTGCCGATGACTGGAATTGCGCGATCGGATGGTGGGGCCAGGGTTTGTGCAACAAGCTTAGCTTAGCATGGGTCCTGATCTCGAAAATCCATTTCATCAAAACATTGGACTAATTTTTTGTTTTGTTTAAATCGCTGAAATGCACGGTACTCAGCAAGAAGGTAATTGGAACATCGTTGGTACTTGAAGGCTTTCCCTACTCCACTTCGATCTATATTTGAATATAATCGCTTAAGTAATTAATCTCTTATGTGTTTTGTCTAGTGCGACTATATATGTTTTAGCTCAAGCATCATTTATTCATTAGTTTTAAATGCTCAAAAATTACTCTTCACTGTGGTCGCTCCTACCCTTGGTATTGCGTAGACTCAATCTAGTTTAAGACGTCCTCCCGTTATCGATACATGCAGTTCCTATAACAACGCAAGAAATGTCGACGCAACAATCATGTTCTGACATTGGCCCACTTGAGCTTAAATATCATTTCATCACTTAATTTTAAGCATACGAAAATTGCTCTTCACTTCGGTCGCCCGTACACTTGGTATTTCGTAGAAGCAATCAATAGGCACCATTCAACATTAAATAGATAGAAACAAAAGCGGCGGTTATGTCACGATTTCTCCGTCTGTCAAAGGCTATTGTTATCGGCCGAGACCCGATAAAATCATTCCGGTTGAAGACAGCTGGTCACTCTCGCGCTCCGCGGGCATCACTGCTGCCAGACTTCAGCCAGGGGGGGGGGGAATGTGGGGGAACTGGTCACGTGCCCAGGTCACCTGACCTCGCGGTAGTGGCGCGGCGGTGGCGGCAGTGACGCGGAAGGCCGCTATCAGCGGGGCGGCACCAGCCGGCAGTACCCACCTTGAACGATGGTCGTGTGAACAGCGGAAGGCCGTCCTCGAGTTTCCCGGAGACGAGCCCGATAGAGAGAGGACTCCACGACATGCAGCCCACACCTGGCGAAACACACAGCACACATACAGGGTCAGGGACCATATCAGACGGGTGCAGTGCGGCGAACAGGCCGGAACAAGTAACACATCCATATACAGAAATTATATGTATATATATATATATATATATATATATATATATATATATATATATATATATATATATATATATATATATATATATTATTGTGTTGGTGACTTATGACGTGGGATGTATGAGTTATGGTGCATGGCGTATGATATTTTATGCATGACGTCGACATATAATGTATGTACAATGTAGGTAGGAATCATGGGATGCATGATGTATGTCATATAACCCATCACTATTATGTCATATAACCCATCACTATTATGTATGATGTTTAACGTATGTCGTATGACGTATACGACTGACGTATGGCGTATAATGAATGTCATGTCATCAGACGTAAAAAGACTAACGTTTCATTAATAACGTTTGACATCTAATGTATGGCGTCTGACGCATATAAATGAACAACGCATATAACATCTGACATATCGCATAAGAGAAATGACAAATAACATGTCCAAGCGCTGTCTAAATGGTGAGATGTGTTATGACCTCCCTCCAAACGGAGTAGCCCTGCGGGCCTGTGGGCCTGTGGTTTACTGTTCTGCTATCGACAGGATGGGGACGGCAGGTCAGCGTCATTGTTTTCACCGGGGCAGGACGGCGCCGGCCGACGATCGACCGCTCAGTGCAGCTGGCCCCACCCTCCAGGGACAGTTGGAGGCGACCGACTTCATCAATCAGTATTGATGGTCCTCCTTCCGGTCCGTGCTGTCAGCTGATGTCGGAGGAGTGGACGAGTCACCTTTGGTCGGAGACAGACCATGGGGTTCGTAATGAAGAATGATGGAAGTTGGGAAAACGTCATCAGATCAGACTTTGCAGCTGACGCCATTTGTGTCGTAGGTCAAGAACACTGGCGAACCAGTGTGACCCGGCCTTTAAAAGTCAGAGATTCCCGCCAATTGAATGTTGTTGGCTAATTTTAAATGAGAGCAACTGATATCAGCCATCAATCATTTGAAACCAATCAAAACAACGTGGAGGGCGATTTGGCTAGCCTTTCCAACTGGTTAAAAAACAACGGGCTTAAAGCCAACCCTAGTAAAGCCGAGATGTCTCTGGTCGGAACACCGGCTGTCATCAAAAAGGCATCGAACTTCAGCGTAAGCTTTGATGACGTCTCATTGACGCCAGCGGACCAAATACAAATGTTAGGAGTTTTGCTCGATCAGCATCTTACCATGGAAAGATGTAAAACGCGTTTTGGTATCCTCATCACACTGAAAAGATGAGCTTCACTCTCCCAAAGTCTACACTCATAGCATTGGTACAGGCGCTCGTCTTCCCTCACGTAACATACTGTTTACCGGCCTGGGCTCCACCCACTAGTTCGCTGCGTCAGCGAGTCGAAAAAGTAACTAACTTTGCCACGCGCGTCGTGACGAAAAACGAAAATTCGACCACGTCACGGAGTCACGACGGCAGCTCAGCTGGCTACCGTTTGAAAAGGTGATTCAACAGAGTGACTGCCTACTTATCCAGCGACTGGTGAACAGAGAGGATGCGCCGGAAAATCTCAGGTCACTGGTGGTGTACCGAGCAGATGTGACCGATCGAACTACCCGTGCGTCCGTTGATGCTGTCCTCCACACTCAGCGATGCAGGCTAGAAGCGTCAGTCCGTCCAGTCAGACCGATTCGAGCGTGGAACGGTCTCCCCGCTGATGTGCGGCGAGCTGGCGACGTGAGGGAGTTTAGGAGACGCGTCAGGGCAATGCTGGTCTCCCCGACATAGACTGCATGTGACCCAATGTGCACTTTACTGTGAGTGGAGCGTTAGTCATGCGTGCATGTGTTCTAGCATCCATATCGTCCCTCTGCGCTTTAACTCTTCACATTCATATTGCTTTTATGTTGCATATTGTTTTATCTTTACTTTTATCCTGTTGAATTTTACGTCTTATATGATTTTCACGCGTGAATGTCATTTTGTATCATGACGATGCGTCAGCAGCGGAATGCAATCTGTTTGACTCTGTGGCGGTCAAAGTCAATTGTTTGATTGGAGCCCACAACGATGCGCAATAAATACATAAATAAATAAATCATCAAATATAATTTGACCCCTGTATAGTTCGGTAAAAGAGTAGTCAAAACAACTTGATGGCATTACCAATAGCAAACGGACATAAACTTATACCAAAACAATAAGATACTCATATGAGGAGTCGTGCATTTCAACCATTACGATAATTGAATAGTTAAACGTTGTCCACCAAAAAATGATAACATTCACGAATCTTTCAGTTTTAAATCAAATAAATGTATATCAATTCGATGGAAGCATTAGGATCCCACATCCCAACAATTCCACTAGGTGAGACAAAATAAGCAATGTTGAATTCGCGTGGCAGTTATCTCGCCAAAGGAATAAAGTTACACAAACCCGGTTCACGTAATCGGTTTATTTAACAGCGCTACAAATTGCAGCAAGTGGTCACATCATGGAAATAAAGTAGGCCGATCTATGACGATTTGACTGACCCGGAGCAATACCATCCATGTTCCGTCATGCTGATAAATTAATGGCCATCATTACAAACATATTGGAGGTGACAGAGTACTGATGATCAACTACCCTCTGTTCTAGAACATTATTTTGAAATATTGCTAGTTCAAGCATGAATTGTGGGTGATTAATTCAAAGCGTCAGCTATGAAAGATCGTTCTTCCTCCTCTAACCCCGCACACTTCCAAGATGGACGAGACGCATATGCATATAAATCACGCGTTTTTTTAATGATCTTTGAATTTATTCGGTGAACCACGCTACACAATTATTAGCCTTTTCTCAAGCTCTCGAGAGTCGAGACCCATCGTTATGCCTATATTGTTTTGATTTAAAGGGAAATAATGACCTTTTTCCACTAAAATGGAGTTAGCACTTGAAATCGCCAGACGAGATCAAAATATATTGTAAATTCATCACATTTTGCATGAAAACTTTCCTACCGAAAGATATTTCAAGTTAAAGTTGATAAGCGTTCCACACTTTTAACGACCGGTACTTGCACTATTTCTGACCTTTTGTCAAGTACTTTTGGTCCTCATCAAACTGCAGGCTTTTCCCATATTATTTTTTTACGCAATGGAGTGGAAAATATATTGTGCGTTCTGCTTGTTGTGATTATATGCCCGGCGATCTTCTAAAACTAACAGCGATTGGAAAAAGTGGCAATAAAATCGGAAGCTCATCGATGCACATCAACGCGGCATAGTTAGTGGTTGCGACCCTCAATTTTTGCAATTCGATTCATTTGTTTTCAACATTAGGAGTTGTGTATAGTTTGTCTGTGGCTGTATATAACACTATGCTTTATTTTATCATGAAAAATAATAATTTTTCCCAAAAAAACTAACGAACAATAACACAAAACTGGCAATTAAATCAGAAGCTCATCGATGCACATCGACGACGACCTATTTAGCGTCGGCGATTTGTTTACAAAGTCATTGTCATGCTTCTCGGCGCACTTAACCATCTCGGCGCACTTGGCGAGTTGTTCCTGATTAGTATACCCAAGTCCCGTAGCAGGCTTTGTTAATGACGTCATTGGTGCCATTCTTGTGTAGCATTGCAAAATATATCTGATTTCGAGTTGAAAGCTAATTAAAGACTTATTCAAATGATTGTTTTTAAGTTTGAATTTTCTTGTTAATCATTATTAAAGGTATTTTATCACTGTATTTCATAGTAGTTGACACTTCAGAAACTTGTGACGTAATAATATTGTATCCAATATGCATTTCCCTCACCTTTTGCCATTGTGGCGCAGTGCCGAGTGCTTTGCGAATACTAGCTTGCCTGGGGTTCAATTCATTCCGCTCTTATTTTATTCAAGTTGGTATAGTTTGCATGTTGTTGTTATTCATGACTTATACTGATAGTCAGTCATGCATCACGGATGCTTCACGGATTGCTTCACGGATCATTGCGCTGCTCGAACGCACGCTAGTAGCGCTTTCGTTATCCATGGCAACCAGGCGTGAGCCAATGAAAAGCCAGAACGTATTCCCTTTCTGGCTTTTGATTGGCTGACGCCTGGTTGCCATGGAGAACGAAAGCGCTACTAGCGGGTGTCCGAGCAGCGCTCAGTTTGATCGGAAATGTCACAGAGGCTCCACAAATGCCGCACTCGATGTTAACAATGGTAGGGAAGGACGAATTTGTCAATGACCTTCATGATGTACACAAGGTACTTGTTTTGTATTTCTTCCAAACTTACAACTTTGAATTTGGGAATAATTTTATTTAATTCTTAAATTTAAATAAAATAATTTTAAAAATATAACGGGAGCCTAAGAAATTGTTGCTAACAAAATCAAAAGGTCATTATTTCCCTTTAAGCAGAAGTGCTAAAACATTTGGTTATCATTGCTGCAGGGGTACACAAGTTCAAATTTGATACCAACCGAATTTGACGGAGCCCAATTTTGCTACACTTTTTCATCGAAGCTACTTTTTTTACCGAGGTTCGTTACATTCTCATCGAAGCTACATTTAAACACATTTCAATTGCTACATTTCCATTTTGTTGATTGCAAATGTTTATATCTGCTAATGCGAAAATTCGGTATAAAACTGGCAAGCAGTTCAGCAGGTGTTGCAACGTTATTTAACCGGTTCTTCTTTTGCAGCTAGGACAGGCTTATTGCTATATCCAAGTGCTGATCTACCCACCTGGACACCAAGCTAATCGTACCCTCATGGTATAAGACACTTGTTGATTTAATGTCAAAACAGGTTCAACATTTACAATAGAACAGACGACTATATTCTGCCTTCCAACATCCATCCAGACGACGAATATCCAATATATCCATACAATTGCCTATATTGATTGCCTTTCATTTCACCTTCCTTCCACCCCCGGGCGAATCCAGAATGGGTGATTTGGGTCAGTTGGGGGGGGGAATCCCAAAAAGTATCACACAATTCTTAAAACTCATCGGATTTCGCTTGCTTGCATATCGATAACTGATTTAAAACAAACTTTCCTTAGTAAAAGTTGCTTATATTTTATATTATCTCAGGAAATGTGTCAAATTTGCGCCGATTTCAGGAGGATTAGGGGGACATGTCCCCGTGCCTCGGCCACCCCCCCCCCCCCCCCCCTTCCTCTGGATCCGCCCATGCTTCCACCCCTGCGGCTGCATCCCCTCCGCCTCAGACGCCACCGGCCGGCTGTCATGCGTCGCCGCCGTCACAAGGTCGTCGTCAACGGCGGCGGCCGACCGACCCGGTTCGACTGAGGGTGATTCGGGCCCGGTGTCGGGCTGCGGCGGGCGACATTGGGGAGGGGTTGACGGGGAGGCGGGTGTCGGCGGATTGATTTCGGTGTTCATGCGCTCATCGTCCGCCTGAAAAATATAGTTTTTAGTCTTTTGCTGGTTTCTTGAAAACGGTCCAGAAAGTCGGGAATCAGACGACGGTCAGGTAAACTTCGTTCAATTTGGAGTTTATCAATGACTTGATGGTGGCCTTTCTTCAGAAATGACATTACAGGCACGACAAGGACAGTCACTGGCGCGACAAGGTTTGTCTGAAAAATAAAAGCTTCTTGAGCGATTTTAGGCTAATTCCGCACTCACAGTTTCCGAGGAAGGCACCAAATGTGTCCCACACATTCCCTTCTCCACGTCAGCACAGTTTTGCACAGTCACGCTGCCTATACTTACGGACAAATACGAATAATACTAGGGAGCGGCCGGGGTCGCACCCTAGCGCAAGCCGCCCGACATGGCCGTCGTCCGACCGCCCTAACTTGTAGTGATGGTGTACCATAAAAAAACAGACTCTTGAAATCTCTACGCTTCATTGCGTTACAAACGTTTAAAAAAAAAATGGCCTGAGAATAACTTCAAAAGCATTTTATTAAAAGATATTGGAATATTTTGAAGCAAATTTGATGTCCTTTATTCGTATTATGCGTAATACAAAAATATACAACCTGTATCACTCTGTCGATTCATATTGGCGTTTTTTGCTACAATATTCTCTATCTCGGGAGGTGTAGATTTCCTTAAATGGTACGTTTAAAGTCTCTAGATTTTGCGACAACCTTGTGATATTTGCCCACTTATGGTGATATTTTCCCATTTCTCGCTAGCAACCTATTACATTAAAAAAATATCTCCAGAGAACAGAGATCAACCAACCGTGAAGATACAAAACAGTCCCATAAGTGGACAGGATCTACAAAAACCAGAAAGGGACTCATTCAAGCATATACCGCAGAAATGATAGTGTAATTGTTGTGTCTTGTCATTGGCCAGTTTTGCTACAAATCATCGTTTGGTGTAACGCTGGTTTGCTACCAACGACGTTATCGAGTTGGCGTTATTTTTTACCCCTTGATTGCTGAAGAAAAATGTGCTTCGCATTCACCTTGTCAATTCGTTATTTCTCATTTTGTCTGGTGCAACTGGCCTGGTTGAAATCACGTGCAACATTTCCAGGCCAGTTTTGCACGGTGGTCTGTGCGGTGAGTGGGACAGACGGCTGACTGTGTGCCCCGGTGCCAGGTCGACCTGAGATCCGCCCGCGCCATCCGTCACACACCACCTGCACTGCCCGCCACCAAACAGGGCGTTACCAAATAATCAGCCAATTGCTGGAGGTGGCGCCGGCAGTTTAGCCAGTTTACGCTATAACGAGGCACTCGGCCGCGGTGCCGCCAAGATGCGCCAGTCTTCATGTCAGTCTTGATATAATTATTCGTATTTTGATTTGGAATTGTCTGCAATCCGACTGTCTTATGCGCCAGCTCTCTGAAGTGTGGCGTGTCCCGGGGAGTAACGTGTGACGCAATACTCTGTGGTGTGACGCAATACTCTGTGGTGTGATGCAATACTCTGTGGTGTGACGCAATACTCTGTGGTGTGACGCAATACTCTGTGGTGTGACGCAATACTCTGTGGTGTGACCCAATACTCTGTGGTGTGACGCAATACTCTGTGGCGTGACGCAATACTCTGTGGCGTGACGCAATACTCTGTGGTGTGACGCAATACTATGTGGTGTGACGCACTACTCTGTGGCGTGACGCAATACTCTGTGGTGTGACGCAATACTCTGTGGTGTGACGCAATACTCTGTGATGGCAAGTAGGGGTCAAAGAAAGCGCAGTTTCAGTAGTTCTACCGATATATCGTATCGAAATGAAACTTTATTTCGTACAACAAGCCAACTCATGCATGAAAGGAGATGCTATGACGTATATATCGACTCCTCTCAAGATAATGACAAAAACCTTGGTAAATATTGTAAAATGGCTGGCGCGCGGTACATGTACCGGGTGTCCCAAAGGTTATTACCGCATTTGTTTTTCATATATTTCAGACAAAACATGTCCGATACAAACAAAAAGGGTATCATTCGGAAGCTTCATTAAAAAAGTTGTATTCTGTCCTACGCATCGACTAATATCATCCGACATACCACCACAGCCACGCATTGTCTACGTGTCCCCCATTTCGGGCGGCGCACAGGATGAGCTGGCGCTTGGTCTCCTCGACGACTCTGGCGCATGTCTCCCGAGAGATGCTGCTGATGGCTGCGCGGATCGCATCCTCCAGCTCTTTCAAGTCATTCGGCTTGTCCTCATAGAGTATGTGTCCTCTTATTGTGTCCCCACAGACAAAATAGGGTTGTCAGGTCCGACGATTGTGGAGGTCAACAGGTAATGGCACCCTTGGAGATTAGCTGGCCCCCAAAGCGCGTCTGGAGCCACCCCAGCGTCCTTTTTAGCGTTGTGAGCAGGTGCGCCATTCTGCTCTAACCACTGCAGGTTGACGGTGTCGGCGTATATTTGCTGCAGTGTGTCCCAGAACTGCTGGAGGACCTCCTGGTACCGTTCCTGGTTCACTGTGGGTTAGGCGCCGAATGGAGACGGCCGGGTCTTTTGTACTTCTTCCTTGACTTCTGTGATCTTCTGAGCAGTGCATGGAATACTGCGTTCGTTTGTTCTGAAACTGAGCCACTTGCAATACAATTTTGAGTTATACGTGATATAGTTTTGGGAGTTGGGGTGTTTTTCGGGTCGAAAAGGCTCAGTAATTCCGCTGGATTTGTATGATAGACCCTGTATCATGCATACAATTGAACTACTTTGGTTTTCTGCTTTCTGCTCAGCATGAACATCTCGGAGTTACGATAAAACAATTATCAACACAAATTGTATCGATTCTTCTTGCACGTGAAATAAGTTAAAAGTATTGCATGCTTTATCTAATGAGATACTTGCGTTTTAAATGCGGTAATAACTTTTCTCATACCTCTCATTTGGGTTTGCATGTTAAATGTCCTATTCTACCGTGCAGAATAAGGGTGCAGAAAAGCTGTATTCTGCACTCTTATTCTGCACGCCTAGACACGCTTTCATTCAGCAGATCCGCTTCAGAGTAATGTATTTCACCTAAGTATTTGTGTATGTGTTACCGCTGTTTTTCGCATAAGTTCAGATCATATTTTACTTGAGAATAAACAAGTTTTTTAGAGTCTTACTTGTGGTTTACTTGTTGAGGTTTGCTTGAGGTTTACTTAAGAGGTTTACTTGTTGTCTACGGTATGAGAAATACCTTTCTGAACTTCGCTGGTCATGACTGTCAGTCTCGGTGTCAAAAAAGGTTTACTTGTTGAAGTTTACTTGAGGTTTACTTGAGAGGTTTACTTGTTGGCTACGGTATGAGAAATAGCTTTCTGAACTTTGGTCATGACTGCCAGTCTCGGTGTCAAAAAAGATTTGTCCCTCGACCTTCGGTCTCGTGCCAAATGTTTTTAAACACCTCGACTGACAGACATTTACCAGCATCGTTCAGAAATATATATATTAGGACACCCTGCACATGCGACATTTTAAATCTCAAGTAGATTTTTGCACGATTCATGGCAGAAATGATAAGCGGGGTTGCGTGAATGGTCCCGCACGGGCTGGATGCGCGATGCGCATGAAGCAGCAAGATCACAATCCAAATGTATGGTATAGGCTGTACCGCATGACAGTGGTGCTGTGCAGCACAGTATGTAGAATCCACTCATTCACTCGCTCGCCCACGGCCCTCCATGGAATGACAATCTCAATTCGGAATTAGAATGGCAAGAAATGGTAGGAACTGGGAAAATTTTTGGGTAAATTAATTGTACAAATGTTGCTAGCTGTTGTTTTCTTATCGATCAACATTGAATACGAGTCTTACAGCCAAATGCGTCTCAGCACAACCTGCACGAACGATATTCAATAATCTGAGGTGGTGATTTATTATAATTACTGATGAAGCTTCAATAAGCGAAATATTCAACAATATAATTTCGACCTAAATTTATGTATGCATTTATTATGAGGTTACTGGTGATTTCCTTGTTCATCGAACGTTGTTCAAACACGTCTATACAAATTTAGCTTGAAAATAATTTGCGTTGTTGCTCAGTTTCCATTTTAGATAAGCGCAGAGTGCAACTTTAATTCGTTAACATTCCTAAGTTGATCGCGGTCATTAAGTTGATCACCCTAGTACACTGGCAACGCTGCAAAGCGCAAACATCTGACCATATCAAACAAAAACAATTTGCTGATCCTGGAAAGTCCGTGAACGCAAAATGAACGCTACTTGTGTTAGTCATAATTATGTCATATTGTTCCAGCAATTGCGATTTACACCAAAATATTAAATACGAATGCTCATAAAAGCTACTATTAATTGGTTTAAGTAGAAATGTGCACCATGCCCAACTCACATTGCAAACCCACTCCAACAAAATAAACAAAATCCAGAAGACGAAAAAGAACCAAATACCTCAGCTAGACAACAAACACTCGAGTGAGGTGGGAAAACAGCTTGAGCCGCCCGAAGCCGTTCAATTTCAGCGGCAGAGCCAGACGGGGAGTGGGAGGGGGGGAGCCTTTTCGGTGTTCGATTCCCGCAGATACGGGCCCGCGCCCTCCCAATCCCGGCCCGGCCTCACCGTGACCGGGCCGAAAATGGAAACTGTCCAAAACAGATCAGTTTAGGAAATAAATGCTCACAAAGTTCGAACGTTCCTTTAATGGAAGGCAGGTTTCATTTGTAGAGATGATACAAAGCGATGGAATATTGAGAGCACATGTTGCGATTAAAATCATAGAGGCTTCAAGACTGATTTATTTGCAAGATGATTCAAGATGACGCATATTGAGGCGATTTACATGATCAAAATGCATTTATTTCGCTGGGTGTAACATTTGACTCATACCAACAGACAGCTAATCACCAATTAAATGCGCTATTCTATCTTGCTCGAAATATAGGCCAGGTATTTTTACTTTTGTGGACACCGTATCAATTCCTGTAAACAGGTAATTGTATGTTAAGTGAAGATAAAGCAATCGAAGCATTTCTTCTGTACACTAGTTAATATCAGTCATAGACTGATCAGGTTGATTAAAGGGATGTTTCACCTTTGTATTGGTTTTGAACTGAGATAGCCATTATCTTTGGCCATTATTGAAATGTCTAAATGATTAAGGTCATTTTCCACAGAACCTATCCGTTTTTAAGCAATTGAATTTCGAATTTGCAAAAGGGGGTTCTATGCAAGTCCCGCCGCTGATTGGCTGATAGACACTTCAAGATGGTTGGTCCTGGAAGTCCTGACTGGAAGAAGACCTGTAATTGTCGAACCTTGGCTGGATTACCGAGTACGATGTAAACAACGGCCAACGCGATAGGTTGCGGTCCAAGTTGAAGTTTTTCGCGTTGTTTGAAGTCTCAGTTATGGATTGTGTTTTAAATAAATATTAAGCTATCGCAATGCCTCGCACTCGTCATTGTGTTCTGTGCGGGAGAAGATACAGTTCCACAATATTTGTATTCAAGTCGCCAGAATTGTCGGAAACGATTGTGCCATATGTTGGCAGCGTAAAGGTTTTCTCTATAGCTCTCTATAGCTCAATAATGACGTTATCATCCGACATTTAAAAACTTAATTTGTATAAAGTTAAGTGACTTTTCGAGAGATAAAAATATCCCCATCGTTTTCAGCAGCTTCATATTTTCGACTACAACCAGCGTATATTTGACAACTTTCGAAAAGGTGAAACACTCCCTTTAAGGGACTGTCCCACCTTTGTGAAAGTTGTCGAATCACACTTAATTGTATGTCTACATGTCAGGCGAGGTCAGCTGAACATGTTCATGAACTTTTTCTGAAGAAAAAAAATGTTTATCTTGGAAGATATTCAACTTTTAGTTTTAAGCGAAAAGTTGGGTTGGTGACGTCATATGATTTTTGTTAATAACAGGGGAATCCTTTGTGCTGCCAAATATATGGCACAATTTTTGTCGACATCTATTGCGCAGAAAAAGCGAACCACCCGGTGTCTAGATTGGCTTAGAGTGCGAACCACCCGGGGATCGAGAAATGAAAGACGAAAATATTCCAAGGCTGACCTTAAAACAAGTCGACTATCATTACCAGTTGGGTAAAGAGACGACGCTGTCGGTTTAGAGTCCCTATTCAAATACACATGGACCTTATTTTTTACAGATGTCAAAATCAAACTCGAATATCTTTTTGATTAGATCATTGTGGTTGTTTTAACTGCTACCATACTTAATTTCAATGCCAAGCCATCAAAAGGGCTATCTCAACTCAAATATAATGTTAAGGTGGGATAGTCCCTTTAAGGTCGGCACTCGCAGCCCACTCCTCCGTGTATGCCTCTATATGTACGTCGAAGAACGGCCACCGGCTGACCTATTTTGTTGAACGTCTCGGGCATGTAGAGCTCCGTCTTCTCGCGGCAGAACATGTGGTACTCGGTCTGCTCGACGATCGGCAGGATGCAATTGAACTGCCGCGAGTTGGTGTACGCCTCGAAAATCTCGGCCGGACTCCACTTGGCCGTGCCCCAGTACATGGCCCAGCCCTGGTTAATGCAGTAGGTGCACGCCCGCACCACCTCTGTGGGGAAAAGAACAGGGTTACAGTGGCCACACCTCTGTCATGTGGTAAGGGCAGAGGTCAAGGTTACACCTCCGCCGTGGGGGCAACAGCCTGGAGTAGGGTTGGAAATGAACTTGGAAATAATAAATTTGTGGCTTCCTATACTGTGTGGCATCAAGAAGAGCGTCATCACCCTAAACGAGGCCTTTAACACCCTACACGAAGCCAAATACAAATGAAACAACATGGAATACATTTTAAAAATAACCATCGCAGCCAAACAGATGTCACAAATTGGTCACGAAGCATTGATTTTACCTTCCATAGGACATTTTGAATCCATCTTCTGAATAATAAAGATGTCGACGTATTCCAGTTGTAGCCTTTCCAATGAAGCTTTTAGTGATTCTATTATCCTTTTCCGGGAAAGTCCCCTGTCTTCTCCCCTGGGGAGCAGGAGCAGACCAGGTTATAACAAGGTGAAGGACGCACAGCAAGCGGTTGATGATCATGGTTGACAAGTAACATGATGATCTATTTAGGACAATCTGTGCACTCCCGCAAGTTCACATCAGCTAAAAAAGATCAGTTTCGTATCGAAAGTTCAATGTCTCATATCCGATCACACGATGTCATTCATTTCCATTTGCACACAACGGTAAGGTTTAGAAAATAACTGAGGGAGCGTCAATTGTTTTATCTCGAGGGCATCCATAAACCATATGGCCACTCTGGCTCTCTTGGGTGTCTTAGATCTCCAGCAAAGGCTAACGCTGTCCAACTCACACAGAAAGACCTGACCTCGCCTATCCCCGGCCACCTCTCACCGGTTGGACCAGTAGATCTTGGTGACGACAATGAAGCCGGTTCTCCTCCAGGCCTGCTTCTTCAGGATGCGTCCCAGCCGCAGCTCAGCATGGTCTCCGGAGTAGAATTCAGCCGTGTCAAACAGGTTGATGCCGTTCTCGTAGGCGCAGGTGATGACTTCCTCTGCGGTGTCTTCTGACACCTGCGGGCTGAGTGTCACCCACGTACCTGCCGACACGGTGTAAGGGTCAACAAACTGTCATCTGACACTGTGTCAGCTCGCGGTGTCAGTGTTACCTGAGTGTCATCTGACACCTGCGGGCTGAGTGTCACCCACGTACCTGCCGACACGGTGTAAGGGTCAACAAACTGTCATCTGACACTGTGTCAGCTCGCGGTGTCAGTGTTACCTGAGTGTCATCTGACACTGCGGGCTGAGTGTCACCCACGTGCCTGCCGACACGGTGTAAGGGTCAACAAACTGTCATCTGACACTGTGTCAGCTCGCGGTGTCAGTGTTACCTGAGTGTCATATGACACTGCGGGCTGAGTGTCACCCACGTGCCTGCCGACAAACCATCAGAGCTTCGAGCATAACACCACAAAACGAATTGTGAATAATACCAGCTTCTGTCAACGCCAAGTTTAGCGCAGAGCTGCGTTAACACGAGGCATCACGCACCCCCTAATCACCCCCCTCCCCCCTAATCCAATGCTAGATCGCTGCTGACTGTGCAGCTCCGAAATAGACAGGTTCAAAGCCGACCAATTGGCTGTCTCTAACAGCAGAGATCTCACGCAATAGTAATGAAGTGGAAAGTGGAAACCCACCTCTGACAAACTTGCGGCTACCAGACTGCCGGACGATAACGACCGAATTTCAAGCCAGTCGGAAAACGAACGTTATGGTTTGGATAGTGAATACGGCGATCAATGCTGTTTGAAGAGAGCACCGCGCATTTACGCCGCCCGATTCCAAAACGTTGCATACAAGGGTCTGCATTATTCAAAACAACACATTATACGGCGCCGCCAAAAGCCTCGTTCCTCACTGTGACGTCACTCCAGTTCCAGAAACTGGACCCATTGATCTCGGTTAGTTCCACATCAAACCAATATATGGCGACAGCACCGCACGACCCGAACATAACCGTTCCACCAGTTCCCCGTATCCGGTCCGGTCTGTCCGTCAACAAACAGTAGAGCCCTTCATGGAGGGAATGGAAACGGGACGGGAATGGATGGGAATGGGGCAAACTTTTGGTAAATTAACGGGTTGGAACGGGTATGGGATAAACCATATCATTTTTAAGCACCGCACAATGTTAAATATGCTGAAACGGGTGTGAATGGGAGCCCCATCAATTATGAATTCGGATTGGAACGGGTTTGGGTCTGGCTGAATGGGCTGGAACGGGATGGGGGGCTGAAAATGTGTCCCATGAAGGGCTCTAACAAACAGCCCCCAGCAGCGTCTCCTCACCTAGCCCTATGCTGGGCACCCGCAGGCCACTCTCAGGGCAGCGTCTCCTCACCTAGCCCTATGATGGGCACCCGCAGGCCGCTCTCAGGGCTGCGTCTCCTCACCTAGCCCTATGCTGGGCACCCGCAGGCCGCTCTCAGGACAGCGTCTCCTCACCTAGCCCTATGATGGGCACCCGCAGGCCACTCTCAGGGCAGCGTCTCCTCACCTAGCCCTATGATGGGCACCCGCAGGCCGCTCTCAGGGCTGCGTCTCCTCACCTAGCCCTATGCTGGGCACCCGCAGGCCGCTCTCAGGGCAGCGCCTCCTCACCTAGCCCTATGCTGGGCACCCGCAGGCCGCTCTCAGGGCAGCGCCTCCTCACCTAGCCCTATGCTGGGCACCCGCAGGCCGCTCTCAGGACAGCGTCTCCTCACCTAGCCCTATGCTGGGCACCCGCAGGCCACTCTCAGGACAGCGTCTCCTCACCTAGCCCTATGCTGGGCACCCGCAGGCCACTCTCAGGGCAGCGTCTCCTCACCTAGCCCTATGCTGGGCACCCGCAGGCCGCTCTCAGGACAGCGTCTCCTCACCTAGCCCTATGCTGGGCACCCGCAGGCCACTCTCAGGGCAGCGTCTCCTCACCTAGCCCTATGCTGGGCACCCGCAGGCCGCTCTCAGGACAGCGTCTCCTCACCTAGCCCTATGCTGGGCACCCGCAGGCCGCTCTTGCCGAGCGGCCTGTACCGGACGTTGTGCGAAGAGCCTACACTGGAACTCTGCCGGCTGAGCTGGGCTGAGAGACGGGGCACCGTCAGCCCGCCACCGCCGCCGCCGCCGCCGGCCGCATCCTGCGAGATCGGCGACGCGTCCATGTCGGTGGCGGTGCTCTCCCCGCGGGAGATCTGCAGATCCTCCAGACCGTCCAGGCTGGCGATCGGAGCACTGAGGGGAAAGGGGTTAACGGTCAGGTCACGGGTCGGGGCACGGGGTCAAGGCACGGGGTCAGGTCATGGGGTCAGGTCACGGGGTCAGGTCACGGGGTCAGGTCACGGGGTCAGGTCACGGGGTCAGGTCACGGGGTCAGGTCACGGGGTCAGGTCACGGGGTCAGGTCACGGGGTCAGGTCACGGGGTCAGGTCACAGAGTCAGGTCACGGGGTCAGGTCACGGGGTCAGGTCACGGTGTCAGGTCACGGGGTCAGGTCACGAGATCAGGTCACGAGGTCAGGTCACGGGGTCAGATCACGGGGTCCGGTATGGGATCAGGACAAAGTACGAGAGAATAGTCGTTGGGTTAATATTAAGACTGATGATGTGGTCTAAGGCTGGTTGCATGAAACTTATGGCAGTACTTTAGTGAGTTTAGGAAAATGAGAGGCATTCCATCGTGCCTGCTAATGTGGAAATTCCCTCGCTTTCGTTAACTAGGGACCTGAATAACTACCGTAAATGTTGTATCCAACCATGCTTGGATTACAACATTTAAAGTGGAAAGCGCTGTTAAAATGAATGATTAACAGCAGAAGACAGACAATCCACATCATCAGAGGGAATGGCCTCAGGTCTCAGCGAGGCCAGCGATCACGGAGGTCAAGTTGTGAGTGGTGGATGCTTGCAAGGTTATGGGCCGTGTGATGGCAAGAGTGACAGTAGTCAGAGTGACGGCGAATATTTCAAGGAAATGGTGCAAATGGGATAGCATCATTTGGAGTTTACAACAAACATCCTGGCCATCAAAGCACACTATCTCGTGGGTGAAAGACTCAGTTACCTCTCTCTCTCTTCAGACTCTGGTGGAGCTCAATAGGACAAGTAGTTGCGATCGTCGACTTATATATGCAGTGGTACAGAATCAATAAATATACGTTTACTTTTATTTGATGCTTTCTTCATTGAGTATCATGAAAAAATTATATCTTTATTTGTAAACGTACCTATTATTTTACTTTTATATTTGTATTATGTATTCCCATTTGAATTTTGCATAGCAACGACACGACATTATTGACTGTCGTTTCTTTTTCTAGAGCATCTTACGATCATGATCATATAATGATGAAAGCAATGATCACAAAACGACTTGCATAGTTCGCCAAAGCGTTATAGTCGGCAAGGAATGGGTATACATCTAGATAGCGAAAATATGGCTACGCCAAGGTACCTCGATTTCGCCGTAATCTTAACAGGATAATGTGTAGATCAATGCGAAACCAAATGGATTTGTGATCAGAATGATTCGGTTAGCGGTTCAAACGAGCTGAACGGCAAATCTTGATCAGAGTTAACGAGCTCATAAAACTCTCTTGGTGCAGAAAATGACGCAAGTTTGGGCTTCTTATATTACAAAATCACGTATGTATAATAATTCAAACAGTGTCTGGCAAGTAGTTGAATATGCACTGATACGAAAATCACTCGCATATCACTCGCCTTGCGGTTCGCGTTAAGCCAGACCAGTGCAGTGCCGCTGTGTAGAGGTCTGTGAATTACTCGGGTGCCGGGTTGCGTGAGTACCACCCACTTATCACTAATTAGCCCGCCGGGTCATTCCGCGCTCTGTTTGCTCACGCAGGCCCGTCACTAATCGGAATTACACCGCGTATGAACGCCCGGCAAACACTGCTATCTGCCGCCATCGGTGCTGACGCGCGGCCCGCGACGGCGGGCCCGTGACGGCGGACCCGTGACGGCGGCCCGTGACGGCGGGCCCGTGACGGCGGACCCGTGACGGCGGCCCGTGACGGCGGACCCGTGACGGCGGGCCCGTGACGGCGGACCCGTGACGGCGGCCCGTGACGGCGGACCCGTGACGGCGGCCCGTGACGGCGGCCCCGTGACGGCGGCCCGTGACGGCGGCCCGTGACGGCGGCCCGTGACGGCGGACCCGTGACGGCGGACCCGTGACGGCGGCCCGTGACGGCGGCCCGTGACGGCGGCCCCGTGACGGCGGCCCCGTTGTATCTCAGAACAGCCCCCGGTGTCCGGTGAAAACAGCGTCGCGCCCTGCCCGCAGTCGGCCCGAGGTTCGCCGTGTGTCTTGGTGACATCGCGTGCCGCGTGCCGCCGCTGTGCCGCTGGCCGCTGGCCGCTGGTCGCTGGTCGATGGGCAGGGGCGAGTCATGGAGCAGCGCGTCCATTACCTCCAGCCCCGCCGCCCGTCCGGTCCAGTCGCCGCCGCCGACGCCAAGCGACGGCCGACGCCTTAGCGACGCGCCTGAGGGCAGCGCTCCGACGGCAGCGCCCCCAGGGACAACCCCGGGCGGCGCCACCCTTCCTGGGGCACCCTTGCTGCCGCCGCCCCCCCCCCCCCGCCCCCCCCCCCCCCCCTCCACACCCCAGTCACCACCGCGCCCAGGGCGGCGCCGGTGTAAATCAGATACAGGTACCCAGACGGAGGGGAGTTGACGCCCAGCGTCGTCGTTGGCTACCGCTGCCGAACGACACGATGAGGTCGAGCTGGCGGCCGGAGCGATTTACCGTGCGGCTGGCATTCTACGAGAGCCATCCGTTACCACGCGGCGAGAGTGGAGTTTGCCGAAACGGCCGTAATGGCCGACAGCTATGCGTGGGTAAAAGGAAATGTAGCGGCCAGGGATCAGTTGGAGTGAGTGGTGGGACTTCATTTGGGATCCGCAGCTCCTATCGCTGTGCTTGGATAGTAATTGGTAGGCATATGACGTAAACTCTGCATTGTTCATTCTTTCCATCGTGCACTTTCATCCTAACCATTTGCGTTATCTTTAGTGAAGGGTCGTCACATTTCATCTAGCTCGGCTCATATGCATATCTAATATGTATGCGGTGTGTAAATCGTTAGCACCAAGTCGTGGGAAACAAAGTTGGGGCTAATTGTCCCATGGCGCTGTACAGAATAACCTTAAGGCAAAATAGAAATGCATTCCTCGTGTAACCTTATTCCATATCTATGTTACAGTGCTTTCGCTAAATTCTTAAATCCACGGACTCCCTAGGCAGTCCGCGTCCCGCGGCAGTCCAAGGCGGTCCGCGGACTCATAACCACTCTTGTGAATCCGCGGAATAACGGCAGTCATTCCGCGGATTTACAAACGTCTGCAGGCAGTCCGCGGATTGCCTGTGGAATCGCTGGACATCCACGAATTACCTAGGGAATCCGCGCAATATCGATTAATTGCAGGGATTCTGCGAATGTCTTAGTTATTTCGCGGACATACTGGAGTAAAGCTCGCAGTAAGTCAGAACGTCAAGTATGAGACCACAGACACCTAAGTCAACCAGAAAGGCCATGCCCTGGAGTATGTATCTCAAATACAGGATAGGAAAAATATCCTTTTTGCGAACTTTTTGAGACTTTTTGGTTGTAATTTTTAGGAAATACATTGTAAGCATTTCTACGTATTGCTTTGGTGATATTACGTGCTTAAATAGAATTCCAGCGTGCTTATAGCATTCAACTGCTAATTTATCAAACTTCCCTATGAATTACTTTTTACTTACATGTCTAT
Organism: Chirona hameri; assembly: GCA_036785665.1. Classification (NCBI taxonomy): domain Eukaryota; kingdom Metazoa; phylum Arthropoda; class Thecostraca; order Balanomorpha; family Balanidae; genus Chirona; species Chirona hameri. The sequence goes on from JAXIVJ010004103.1 coordinate 50,832, forward strand.
CATTTGCGATTTGGCCCGACTTGCCTCTACAGAACAGCTTCAAGGTTATTAACCTGACATAATCTTGTACTTGAAAACTTCAGTTTTCATCTGAAATGGATGGCGGTTATGGTATAGGAAGTTCGATCACGCGCGGTTTTGCCGTTATTTCGAAAGTATCAATGGAGGGGCGGATACTCCCCCCCCCCCCCCCCCTCCACCGTTAGTGCGGATGTCAAGATAACGTTCTTGTGACAGATCTCATCATTCGGTCAACAAGCTGCTATCAACAACAAAACACTGTAGCACATACAGTGGTATAAGCCAAAACATATGCAGTACATAACATATGCAATGCAATATGACAAACATATGGCAAATGCCTGGTCCCAAAACATGTGTCGTGCAGTACTAAATACTGAGATTTCATTGATGTGACCTTTCGTTACCTGACCTTGACCTGACCTCAAACTATTGACCCCAAAATTGGGTCAAAACATGTATTATTACCTTTGAAGTATACGTGTAGAACTGGACAGTAAACATGTGTTGCATGATAATTCTACATCACTCATTTATATTGACCTTTGTGATCTGACTTGACCTTGAACCGTGCTTAATATCGGTATGTTCCTCCTACAGTACATTCACTACATATCTTTGGGAGCACTTGGGGTAAAAATGGATCCGGTGCTTCGCTTTGTATGATATCTGCAGTCAATATCGCAAAATGAGTCGATTTTGACATTTGACCGGACCTTGGCCAAATATGTGAACTTACATTCATAATGTTAAGTGTACTTTAGGTTCGTATCGTTGCGATCTTTCGATCGCCGCCTTTTGGGCCTCGATCTGGCCATTGAGTCGGGAGATGGACAGGAGGAACGTCCCCCCCCCCCCTCAGTCAATGGAAGATGGTTGGAAACCCCAGTCAATGGCGGGTTAACCGAGCTATCTGAAAAACAAACACATTTCCTCCGGCATGGTGTTTTTTTATGACAGCATCAGTGGTGTAAAATTATCAATACAATTGGATATGCTCAACGTTGAAAAATAGTCGTAAAGAGGCTAACAGATGTAGATTTAAAAAAAAAATCCTTATCGTTTTTCTCAAGCACTGTTTCTCCGAAGGAGGCATTATAAACAAGCATACATTGCGTTTGAGGCATGAGCTTTACTCCAGAATTTCCACGAAATAACTAGGATACTCGCAGAATCACTGGAATGAATCAATAGTCCGCAGATTTCCTAGATAATTCGCGGATGTCCAGCGACTCTACAGGCAATCCGCGGAATGCCTGCAGACTTTTGTGAATCCGCGGAATAACGGCCGTTAATCCACGGATTCACAAGAGTTTTTGTGAGTCCGCGGACCGCCTAGGTAATCCGCGAACTACCTTGGGAGTCCGCGGATGTACGATTTTTGCGAACACACTGTAACATCTACAAAGAATACTCGGATAAAAATGGAACAAAATAACACTGATAAAAGGCTTACCATTTAACATTTTCGAGAAAGTCAATACACAACAGAGAATCAATTGAATTTAACTGCGCCAATTGTCCTTCATTCAGAATGCTGATGGCGGTGAGCGGTGAGCGGTGAGCGGTAAGCGGTGAGCGACGAAAGGCGAGAGTGGTGAGCGAAGAAAGGTGAGAGTGGTGAGCAAATAAAGGCGAGAGTGGTTAGCGAATAAAGGCGAGAGCAGTGAGCGAAGAAAGGCGAGAGTGGTGAGCGAAGAAAGGTGAGAACGGTGAGCGACGAAAGGTGAGAGCGGTGAGCGACGAAAGGTGAGAGCGGTGAGCGAAGAAAGGCGAGAGTGGTGAGCGAAGAAAGGCGAAAGTGGTGAGTGAATAAAGGCGAGAGCAGTGAGCGAAGAAAGGCGAGAGTGGTGAGCGAAGAAAGGCGAGAGCAGTGAGCGAAGAAAGGCGAGAGTGGTGAGCAAATAAAGGCGAGAGTGGTGAGCGAAGAAAGGTGAGAACGGTAAGCGACGAAAGGTGAGAGCGGTGAGCGACGAAAGGTGAGAGCGGTGAGCGAAGAAAGGCGAGAGTGGTGAGCGAAGAAAGGTGAGAGATGTGAGCGAAGAAAGGCGAGAGCGGTGAGCGAAGAAAGGTGAGAGATGTGAGCGAAGAAAGGTGAGAGATGTGAGCGAAGAAAGGCGAGAGTGGTGAGCGAAGAAAGGCGAGAGTGGTGAGCAAATAAAGGCGAGAGTGGTGAGCGCCGAAGTGTACGGTGAGTGGTGAGCGGTGACCGTGAGTCGTGAGAGCGGTGACCGTGAGTCGTGAGAGCGGTGAGAGTGCTGACCGGGGAGAGTGGTGAGAGTGGTGAGAGTTGTGAGAGCAGCGAGAGCGGCCGTCTCGCCGGCCTCACACCGCCCCCCCCCCATACCGGCAGCACTGGACCACCATTAGGTCACACAGAGACTGACACAGAGGCCGATCAGGACCGATCTGGCCAGTCGGACAAACAGCCGTGACCAATCGGCGCCGATCCCTGAGGAGACATCCACCGTACCCGCCCTGTCCAGCGCCATACGCCAAAATACGAGTTGGCACTCATACATTCGCACGCACCAAACCCACATAGATACACCTACGTCCTACATACACGTCTAAGAAATTAACTATGCCGAAAGGAGGCATTGTCGAAGAAAGGCATTCCCGTTGTTGTGTATATCACTTCATTTTCATTTCAAACATTTATTAAATGTTAACCGACTAGCTTAATCATTCCATCCACGCATCCAAAATGTCGCTAGTGGCATTTTTGCAGCATGGAAACTAGCAGGCCCTGACCTTCTCCATTCACGCCGCCCAGTCGGATAAAGTCCAGCCCCTCAGTCTGGCGGCGATCAGTCTGCAGCGTCCGTCCAGCCGGCCGGCTGTCCGTGTCCTAATGGTGACACATACAGTGCGGCGGCTGACGGGCCAGGTCTGTCCACGTCCAGCCACGCCTACAGACGGAAACGGGGACGGACGGGACGGACGGGACGGACGGGACGGACGGGACGGACGGGACGGACGGGACGGACGGGACGGACGGGACGGACGGGACGGACGGGACGGACGGGACGGACGGGACGGACGGGACGGACGGGACGGACCGCCGACCGGGGACGGACCGCCGACCGGGGACGGACCGGGGACGGACCGGGGACGGACCGGGGACGGACCGGGGACGGACCGGGGACGGACCAGGGACAGTCGCTCACAGCGGCCGGACCTGGTCTGGTCTGTTTGGATCTCATTAGAGCACGGTTTGCCGTAAGGATCAAGTTTCCTGTAAGTTGATATAAGCGAGTCTAACAGACACGCTGATGATATACAATCTGGTAGATCCGCTGACAGAATGTCTCGGATTAGAATAGCCAGCCTGTCAAGTGCTCGGGCAGGTCCATTAGTGTATGCAGTATGCATGGCATATATGCTGACCAATCAAGAAAATGGCGGACCACATTGGAAATAGCTTTGAATTGATGGTAGGAAAAGAAATAAGACAAGTACATTCCACCGCCCCAAATTGAACAAACTGGTCCAAGACATTAATAACCTCACTGCTGCGTACCTACTGCTCAGAGATTCTCCCCAACAAAAGTTTGGACAGGGCCATGTTGATGAGATCGGCACTGTATGGGAAATGTGCAATGTAACCGCTTGGTAATGAAAGCACCAACGATATATCCCAGTCATAACTGGAATGGGGGGGGGGGCAGATGCATTAGAAACAAGGGCAATGTCAATTACCTACCCACATTGGAAGGAGAATAAGGAAATGGGTTATCCGTTCAAATGAGTATCTGGTTAACGAGGAAGTAATCCGCTCGTAAATCGCCGACCAGAAACTGTTCGCTGCTCATCTGAGGAAGCACTCAGAGTATGCATTCTCAGCAATACACGCTAGCAATGAGCACCCGCAGGTCAGCAGAGAAAACACGACGGCAAATGGCCGGCTGTTTACGTCCGCAGCAGCAAACACAGATGCGCGTTCGACACATTACACGTGGCCTGGTTATGCAGAACGGGAAAGGTATAGGGGACTCTTCACACTCAATAGTATTATTCCTGGCATCGACTCTGGCTTGAAGATGATGACTGGGCAAACCCACAGCCTTGGACGAAGACAAAATAACGATAGGTTTTAGGCTATTCTTGCCTTTGTATCGTGGTAAAAAGTTACGGTGATATGTTCT
>JAXIVJ010004103.1:60000-86637 GCA_036785665.1 Chirona hameri
TAGTTGAATTTTCACTTATATTGTTCTTTGCTTATTTCTTGTTTCGATATCTATCAAACGATCGCCACTATGGTGATGTTATGTAAAACGGCGCACATAAGACAATACAATTGCGGCCGCATCATGCAAGATAGAGAGACAAGTTTTGCACAGCATGTTATTGCGACTGTGAACTTTATTATGTGCAAGTTTCGTAGCTCTAAATTGATATCTTCGTTGAAAAATGGCCATCGGCCATCATCGAGACGGCCATCATCGAAAAACATGATGGCCTTCCAGGTTCTGTTCGGCTGCTGCTATCAGCGCGCACGAGCTGTTTTGTCGAATTGCCATTGGCTGGCGCTAACAATATGCTAGCAGTTGAATCGATAGTTGCAGTGCTTCTAGTAGCGGGAGCCCTCTGGAGTCTACCCGATAACTGTTTGCTCCCAGCAAGTTCCTGGAGTCTTTGGAATATCTCAGCAACTAGGGTGAATCTGGAGAAATGATGTCATGGGTCAATTCAGAAAATGATGTTCTATAGACCAGTGTCAATAATTATAAATAAGCGATGTGAGTAGGCGCACTCCCTGTAACCCTCCCTTATTGCGCAGACCGCAGTTCTCGGATTCAAGCTATGCGGTACAGCATAACTTCAGGCGCTTACTACTAGTGCCATCTAGGGACAAGAATATAAGTAAACAGACATGCGTGATGTTGCTCTTAGTACAAAGCGGTGGTTCCCAGCGTATAACAGCACATAAACTGTAACACAAAGATGAGCATCATTTAGCATTAATTGGTTTTGATGCTCTTTGCGATAATATGAGGGTGACATGACAGTGAAGCATAGATGGATGTGCGCTGTGTGCCATCATCAAACGAATCAGCTATTATTTCTCACTTCGCTACTCAATCGCCATCATCATCCCGGCCGAAGGCTTCACTACCCCAGGTGGAGTAATTACCCGACATTTAAGACTCGCTGATACGAACGGACACCAGACTGGTCCGCTATGCCCCTCCAGGTCAGCACCAGACCCACAATTCACCGCTCATACCCAGCTGATGGTCGGCAGCCCGCGCTGAGTGGCTCATAGGAGCGATGCCACGGGTCTGAAACTGTCATTAATGGGAGATTTCGCTGCCCGGGATGTTCTGAAGATGACCTCATATAAATGGGGATAATCAGACATCATGCTTTCCTGCTTTCATAACTGATGGAAACCAAGAGATAATAAAATGGCCCACCACATACTGAGTGTTCTTTACAATGAGAGCTATGAGGAAGTCATTGTCCCCCATCGTGTTTCCAGATCTATTCGACCGATATTTAAATAATAAACGGCATCCGACAGCCCTGAAACTTCTTGAAAGATCGAATCAGTTATTTTGACCTAGGAGTCGCCGATCAGGTAACAAGTCAGGTCAAATATATAATTGTTGTTCATCGTATTAAGGTCTCAATGGCGCCAACTTCTTCATGATTGTATTGAATGCCCAGGAGGGGAATCAAAAGTGTCAGACATAAGCATAATGCCGATTTATGAATAGCTGTTGGTCTTATTTTACTGTATCGTGGTTTATGTTATTCATTGTTTCATTTATTTTATTATTTGCATTGATTCATTCTAGTCTTATTTTGCTACTTGCCGCTACTTCGTTGCTACTTCGTATTTTGCATTGGTGTGACGCATAGACCCGGGAACAGGGGGCAGCAGAGCCCCCCCCCCTGTTCCCAGGCCATTGAGACCTTACCGCCTTGCCCCCTAACTTTGGAACAGCCCCCCCCCCACACTTTGGCGTGGCTGATCTTAACGTTCCGTAAAAAATAGGTTATTTTTCATATAAGACATCGTAAATGTGAGTTTGTTTTGCAAAATTCTGCAAACATGACACTTCTACTCGTGTTTAACTTCATGTTTACCTTTGTCAGCGAGGTGCTGTATGAGAAACCTGATGCGAAAAAACAGGGGCGTCGCCACCGGGGGAGGGACAGGGGGGGGGGGGGGCGGACCCCCCGGATCGCTTTGCCCCCCCCCCCCGGATTAGCTGTATTTGAATATCAGTGCTATGGGAGGTGGGGGGGGGGACACCTGGATGCCCCCCCCCCCAAACACATGGCTGCCCCCCCCCCCATTCATGATTTTGTGCCGACGCCCCAGCGAGAAACTTTACATTTAGTAGCGGTCATGGCAGAAGCGTTTCCAAAGAAGTTGGTGGGTCAAATTGTGAGATTCGGAGCTGGATTTGTTTTCAACTTGTTGGGTTCCAAATTGGAAAATCCCTTCTTTAACGTTAAAATGTCTTCAAATTGAGTAAAGTTTTGTGTCAAATACAACGTTGGTGGGGCCAAAAACAAAGGTGGCGGGGGCAATTATTGCCTTACCAACTTTGTCTGCTTGACGCGTCATTGTTCAAGGACGTATCCAGAATGACGAAAAGGTGGTTTAGGGTCCAAATCCCAAAACTATCGGATTACCATAAGCGCTTGACATATTTCGCTTCATTAAGCATTAATATGTGATTTAAAAAATAGCTAAAGTTCCTTGGAATTCCTTTTCAATCGAAAAATGTGTCAATTTGCTTCCGTTTTCATGCGTTTTGGGAGGCCATGGCCCCTTGCATATGACTGGGAACAGAGGGGGAGAGGGAGTGCTTGTCCGCTCTTCTCCAGCTTCTGGACCGTTGGGCACCCCTCCCCCAAATTTGGCGTGGCTGATCTTATCATTCCCTAAAAAGTGACCTGAAACATTGAATTATGATAAAATAAAAATATGTGACATGGTATTTTTGGAGATTTTGTGGCATAGATTGCAAAATCTCCTCACTGTCCCCAAAACTCTTCATTCCTAATGATCTGGAGGCAGAGTGTTTCGATGCTAGTCTTAAAAGACTCCTGAAGCAATTTTGCGTCGACTCAATTCAGAGTTTATCATATCGTAATGGCCCGATATCCTATCGATCGAAAACAAAACACGTTGGTTTTTGGATGTAAGTATTTTCGACAATTGCCCTTGCACGCTTCCGTTAACTTGCACTAGTGACCGGCAATGTGATCGGGGCATTGCCTTGGGGTCAAAATCGTAATTTGGTTTTACCCCCTGGGTGGGTTATTTTTCCCCCTCTGGGTCGGCGATCCCAATGGATTTTGGGTCGCTTATCGCGCACATGACATGCAGTATCAAGTCTGTGTTACCAACCGTGTGACCTGAGGAGGCGAGAAAAAAAATGATGGCGCCCACTTTTTGGCACTTGGCACGTGCCATGTACCATCAATTGACCCTAAAATGGTACCATCATCTGTCCGCCGTTTTGCCGCATAGAACGATGCCACCCGCGTCGAAATCGGCCCGGCCATTTGGGCTCCACGTGTCAATATGCTCCGTCGGACACACACACACACACACACACACACACACACACACACACACACACACACACACACACACACACACACACACACACACACACATGCACACGCACACGCACACGCACACGCACACGCACACGCACACGCACACGCACACGCACACGCACACGCACACGCACACGCACACGCACACGCACACGCACACGCACACGCACACGCACACGCACACGCACACGCACACGCACACGCACACGCACACGCACACACACACACACACACACACACACACACACACACACACACACACACACACACACACACACACACACACACACACACACACACACACACACACACACACACACACAAGCTCCTCCCACTTTCCGAGCGACGGCCCGGTGGAAAGCTTCGAACTCTGAAAAACATGTAAACATGTTTCTCATTTTTCTACAATTTTGAATAACTAGAGGCCGGCAATGCGATCGGGGCATTGCCTTGGGGTCAAAATCGTAATTTGGTTTTACCCCCTGGGGGTTTATTTTGCCCCCCTCAGGGTCGGCGAACCCAATGGATTTTGGGCCACTGTATCGCGCACGTGACCTGCGAGTATCAAGTCTGTGTCACCAACCGTGTGACCTGAGGGGGCAAAAAAATGATGGCGCCCACGTTTTGGCACTTGGCACGTGCCACGTGCCATCGATTGACCCGAAAATAGTAGCATCATCTGTCCCCCGTTTTGCCGCATCGAACAGTGCCACCCGCGTCGAAATCAGCCCAGCCGTTTGGGCCTCACGTGCCAATATGCTCCGTCGTACTGACGCACGCACACACGCACACACGCACAGACAAGCTCCTCTCACTTTCCGAGCGACGGCCCAGTGGAAATCTTCGAACTCAGAAAAACATGTTGACATGTGTCTCTTCTATCTACGATTTTGAACAAATATTTTGTTAATCTCCAGAAGGAAGACTTAGAGGAATTGTGTGAGGAGCGCTGTAATTTTCTTCTGAAGATGTCTTCATGTTTCATGTGTATTGTGTCAGTTTTGCTATGGTTTCATTGGATCATAGTCAGAACAAACACAAAAGAACGCATCTGTGTTTAAATTTAAGCGCCAATTTTGAAATTTGAAAACTCTATTTTGAGTGCAGTCGCAACCAGTGATGGCCTACGCTTCGTTACGCTACGGAATTACGCTACGTTACGTATGGTTTTTAGGCCAAAACTACGCTACCGAATTACGTTACGTTATATTTTGCTACGTTACCGATTACGCTATTTTTCGCTACACGTAGCTTAGAATATATCATACTACGATACAAAATATACCAGGAAAATCAACAGTATGTAACAGTGATTGTTTTCGTTCAGATCAACGGCTATAGCTAACACGGATTGTTAGCACCAGCAATCTTACTGATTGTTACTGGTGCATGACACTTAACACGACATTGACTGGCGGGTCAATATTGTCCTCCTGAGGACCTTTCGCAATAGCAGTAGATCAGAAACCAATAAAGCTATCAGGCTCCCAAGTTTATCCAGCATTGACTTGTCCGCCCCTGTAGCTCAGACGGGAGAGCGCTGGGCTTCAGACCTCACTCAGTGTGGCAGGCTGGGTTCGAGTCGCTTCGGCACTCGCTATTTGTCCCTGACTAGGATGGCCTGCGGCTGGTGGCAGCGGTCGCACTCGTCGGACACGCACAGGTCAGGTGACGCCAGAAGGGATGCCGGGACCTTGTCCAGGTATGTTCGGGTACGCAAAACTTTCGCTTCTAAATTCTGCCGTTTACCAAGGAATTGCGAGGTCTTATGGTTGGGTCAGGGCCTGTGCAACAAGCTCTGCTTAGCGCGAAACCTGACCTCGAAAATTTGTTCATTCAAATAATTCGAACTTAATTAATAAGAAGTATTTCAAACTGAAATAAAAATGTCGAGAACTTCTTTTATGATACTGCAAAGTCAGTGACGTCACAATCCACGAGTTCGATGAAAACTAAGTTAAACGTAAAACAAGCCGATAAAGTCTAGGCATTATACAAACTCAAAGAATACCACACCGCTGTTGCTGCACAACATTTCTTGGATTTTCAAAACGTTTGAGACAAACAGTATCCACGTCTCGGCTGAGGGCGTGAATTTGCCCACCTTCGGCTGAGACGCCAGTCAACGGCGAGTTGAATCAATATCATATGGCGCGTTAATTGCAGGGAAGCAGGGAAACGTTAATCTAACCACCGATCCATAAGACGTTAGAATTTAACAATAAGGTTACCCTCAGCTATATAAGACACCAATGAGATACCCATTACCATCAGCAACATATGGTCTGCAGGGCAGCGCCATGGATGTGTCGGGGGAGGGACAAACCAAAGGCAAAGGGCCCCATTTGAGAGAAGAAAAAAATATTTCCCTGCTATTTTCGTGGGTGCCTCGTCAGAAATTGTCCCGACTACATTTCTAGAGACTTTCTAGGAATAAGTTGTGGTTTTAGAAGTTTTTTTTTCTCTGAAGTATCCCTTGAACAGCTTTCCCAGTTATTGTCGTAGGAGCCTATGTGGAGTCTATATCGGTTGTCTTCTTAGGGGAATCTTAGGAGCTTGTCTCCGCTGTCTTTTCGCGGCCTTCTTGGTGCTTGTGTCGGTCATCCATTTAGGGGATATTTGGAGCTTGTGTGGGTTGTTTTTAGGGTCTTCTTGGAGATTGCCTCAATTGTCTTTTTAAGGGCCTCCTTGGAACTTGTCACGCCTATCTTTTTAGGTGCCTCCTCGAACATCTACTGGTTGTTATTTCAAGGAGCGATTAACTAGTTAGAAGCTCATTCCAATTGTCTATTTATTTAGGAACTGCTCAGTATTTATGTATGTTTGCGAGGGGCCTCCCTTCGTTTTTATGGGGCCTCCTTAAAGGGAATGTTTCACCTTTGTATTGGTTTTGAACTGAGATAGCCATTATCTTTGGCCGTTATTGAAATGTTGAAAATACTCAAGGTCATTTTCCCAAAACCTAGCTGTTTTTAAAGGGAAATAATGACCTTTTGATTTTGTTAGCAACAATTTCTTAGGCTACCGTTATGTTTTTAAAATTATTTTATTTAAATTTAAGAATTAAATAAAATTATTCCCAAATTCAAAGTTGTAAGTTTGGAAAAAAATACAAAACGAGTACCTTGTGTACTTCATGAAGGTCATTGACAAATTCGTCCTTCCCTACCATTGTTAACATCGAGTGCGGCATTTGTGGAAGCTCTGTGACATTTCCGATCAAACTGAGCGCTGCTCGGACACCCGCTAGTAGCGCTTTCGTTCTCCATGGCAACCAGGCGTCAGCCAATCAAAAGTCAGAAAGGGAATACGTTCTGGCTTTTCATTGGCTCACGCCTGGTTGCCATGGAGAACGAAAGCGCTACTAGCGTACGTTCGAGCAGCGCTCTGATCCGTGAAGCAATCCGTGAAGCATCCGTGATGCATGACTGACTATCAGTATAAGTCATGAATAACAACAACATGCAAACTATACCAACTCGAATAAAATAAGAGCGGAATGAATTGAACCCCAGGCAAGCTAGTATTCGCAAAGCACTCGGCACTGCGCCACAATAGCAAAAGGTGAGGGAAATGCATATTGGATACAATATTATTACGTCACAAGTTTCTGAAGTGTCAACTACTATGAAATACAGTGATAAAATACCTTTACTAATGATTAACAAGAAAATTCAAACTTAAAAACAATAATTTGAATACGTCTTTAATTAGCTTTCAACTCGAAATCAGATATATTTTGCAATGCTACACAAGAATGGCACCAGTGACGTCATTAACAAAGCCTGCTACGGGACTTGGGTATACTAATCAGGAACAACTCGCCAAGTGCGCCGAGATGGTTAAGTGCGCCATGAAGCATGACAATGACTTTGTAAACAAATCGCCGACGCTAAATAGGTCGCCGTCGATGTGCATCGATGAGCTTCTGATTTAATTGCCAGTTTTGTGTTATTGTTCGTTAGTTTTTTGGGGAAAAATTAATATTTTTCATGATAAAATAAAGCATAGTGTTATATACAGCCACGGACAAACTATACACAACTCCTAATGTTGAAAACAAATGAATCGATTTTAAAAAATTGAGGGTCGCAACCACTAACTATGCCGCGTTGATGTGCATCGATGAGCTTCCAATTTTATTGCCACTTTTTCCAATCGCTGTTAGTTTTAGAAGATCGCCGGGCATATAATCACAACAAGCAGAACGCACAATATATTTTCCACTCCATTGCGTAAAAAAACAATACGGGAAAAGCCCGCAGTTTGATGAGGACCAAAAGTACTTGACAAAAGGTCAGAAATAGTGCAAGTACCGGTCGTTAAAAGTGTGGAACGCTTATCAACTTTAACTTGAAATATCTTTCGGTAGGAAAGTTTTCATGCAAAATGTGATGAATTTACAATATATTTTGATCTCGTCTGGCGATTTCAAGTGCTAACTCCATTTTAGTGGAAAAAGGTCATTATTTCCCTTTAAGCAATTCAATTTATAATTTGCAAAATGGGGTCTAGGCTAGTGCCGCCGCTGATTGGCTGACAGCGACTTTTTCAGCCAATCCCACTTCCTCAGCCAATCAGCGGCGGTCTATAGCTCAATAATGATGTCATCATCCTAAATTTAAAAACTTAATTTGTATAAAGTTAAGTGATTTTTCGAGAGAAAAAATATCACCATCGTTTTCAGCAGCACTTGCTTCATATTTTCGACTACAACCAGCGTATATTTGACAACTTTCAGAAAGGTGAAACATTCCGGACTTTTAAAGGAAATAGTTCACCTTCAACATTAGTTTTAAACTGAGATAGCAGTTTTGTAGCCCGTGTTGGGAAACCCCTATCTGCAAGTTTTCTTGACTGAAAAGACTCTCCAGCCGAATGTATTTGAGTTTTTGGCGAAGGAATGCGGTGCTGGCGAAATAATGTTGTACTGGTTCTAGCCCGGGCAGAGGCTATACCATCAGCCAATCAGCTTGCAGCTGGTGCTAGCAAGCGAATCGCCGGCCGCCGGTTGGCACATCTCCAATGCGAGTCTATCTTTACGCGACTACTTTCGAATCTGATTGGCTGAACCATTTTTTATATTCGCGTGACGTCAGGACTCTGACTCAGAGAGTATGCATATAGTTTTGATAAACAATACAAATGTACGGCCTTCTGTCCTGAATCGGCGCAATATAAGGTCATTTTTGACAATATAAAAATAAATTGTATTAAAATATAATAAAATCGTGTTGGGTAAAATTTGTCTAAGGTGAACTATTTCCTTTAAGTCCGGGCGCAATATTTGCCCGCCCCCTGCCCCTCCCCGCTGTGGCGCCGCCCCTGATATTATGCTACGAAATACCTTGCGTAGCAGTTACGTTAGTGGAATATTTTTCGGTAGTACGCTAAGAAAATCTTCAATTACGCTACGGAACGATTTCTTGAACTACGTGTTACCAAAAAAAACATACCGTAGCGTAACGTAGGCCATCACTGGTCGCAATACCAGTCAGCGCCAGCAGGGTGTGACATCTGTGTACCATTTGTCGTAGACCTGAAGCTTCTACTCCAAGAAGGTCTCTGACCTCAGGCCCAACGGTCCAGAAGCAGGTATGCCAGAAGGTCAGAGGAGACCGCCTCTTGATGCTGCAAGATGGTGCCATATGCCCCCAGTGCACAGACAGCAGCAGTGCATCTGTCGTTAACGGAGATATTTGACGGACATGCCATCAGCCGTCTGACCGATCGAACGTGGCCCTCCCGCAGTCCCGACCTATTTCCCCTGAACTATTGGTTCTGGTCGGTGGCATTCACCGAATTTGTGCACAACCCTCCTGCAACTCTCCGTGAATCGTGGACGCTCATGGGGAGCTTCGCTCGATGGTTCTAACCGGAAGATGTCAGGCGTGCGGTGCGGCATATCTTTCAGAGAAGAGACGAAATATGTTTCCGCAAAAACGGCACCAGTGTTGAAAGCTGATACAATGTACCTGTCCGAGATTATTATGAATGAAAACCTTTTTGTTTTACGACCATGGTAATATATCATTATCAAGTATGAAAATACATTTATTTTCATTTTGAAGTGTTTTAAAATTAACAAAAAGACCCGTGGCGCTCCAGTTAAAGTGAAAGTCCAAATCCGCGAAGAAAAATGGGATGGATAGTCAAAACTGGTTTTGACCCCCCCCCCCACACTTTGAAATCGTTCCTGGGCCTCTGGTGTGTCATTTCACAATAATTAAAACCTAAACTAGGGGTTGCCTTGCATTTTCTCAGAGATTGAGATATATAAGAATCATTAAGTGAACTTTCCCATTCCCAAGCTGTGAGATTCGGTCAGTGGCTAAACCAACACGGTGCGATAACCTGCGACGCCCATAAAACATCAGCCCACATGTATCTCTGAATCCATGACTGGTAATGTTCAGTACAGCTAAGCTACAGCCGCGACAGAATAGTCCGACGGATTGTCGCATGAATCATTTTCCGCAACATTTTCGAAGTGTCGCGACACACATGCCTGTTTCAGTAATCATAAAAATACCCGTCCAGGCTCACACAAGCACAGTAATACCATCACGTGACGGAATATCCGTCACATCATAACCGAGTTCCGATCGAAGCGCCCGCCCCACAGCGGAATATGTATTTGCCCGGCAGCCGTTCGCCTCAGCGCGGCGCGTCCCTGCCCCGCCGCTCGCCGCCGCCGCCCGGTCAGCATCAGCTGGTCAGGCTTCACAGCTGGTGCTCGGGGGCGACCACGTCTGTCGAACCGACCACGTCACCGGGATAATGGCACTACTCAGCTGGGCGGCAGACGCGCTCACAGAGGCAGGTGTGCGGGGCGCCGATCCGCACACGATCGAACGCCATCGCGGCGGACACAGACCTCGACCGAGTTTCGACCGAGTTTAGAGAGTCGCCAGAGCACAGCTCCAACCGGCTGACCCTCGCTCGGTCTTCCCGAGTCAGCACAGCTCCAACCGGCCGACCCTCGCTCGGTCTTCCCGAGTCAGCACAGCTCCAACCGGCCGACCCTCGCTCGGTCTTCCCGAGTCAGCACAGCTCCAACCGGCCGACCCTCGCTCGGTCTTCCCGAGTCAGCACAGCTCCAACCGGCCGACCCTCGCTCGGTCTTCCCGAGTCAGCACAGCTCCAACCGGCCGACCCTCGCTCGGTCTTCCCGAGTCAGCGACCGTACATACGGTGAACTCAGCTGATTGGGTATCGGCGACCTTATGTCTCAATCTAATACTAACGTTTAACTTTGAAGTTAACTTTGGACATCGATGACCTTATGGCTCAATTTACGGCTAACGTTTAACATTGAAGTCGCCACCAAAGGCGGAGGTTGAGTACTTATTTCGAACTAAGTAAGTTTTTTTGAGAAAACAAAACAGAGCCGTCGCTAATTTTCATTTTGGCATTGTTGGAAAATTAAACAACCAGTTTGAGTTCTCATGCCTGTTTTCCTTGCATCAACTTTATATTGGAGCTTAAATAAAATATTTATCAAATAAATTGAGAACACATAGGCAGCTTGGCCTGTTTCGAACTATGAAAGGAACGGAACCCGTTCTCGACCACTTCCTTCCTTTCATCCGCCGGTGCCGCCTCTCGGTCTGACGCGTCGCCCGCAGCGACGCCGGCCCAAATCGAGATCGAGCTGCCCCACGGTGGGCGACCACGTGCGCAACTCCGGCTAACACGATTTCCGCGGACACGCGTGGGGCGAGAGAGCGCCGAGAGAAGGGCGTCAGTCGCCGGCAGGAAGGACGGTGAAGGCAGGCAGCCAGGGAAGCCGTATTGGCTGCCAGATGTCAGATTATACATTGTTTACAATACAATAAATAGCATGTTATATTTTAAAGCCTTTGTGCAAATGCTGTGAGAATAGCACACTGAAAACACTTTTGCATCAAAGGCTTCTAGGAACAGCAGATCGGAGAAAACTAAGCTGTCTTTTTGTATTTTAAACAAAAGAATTTAGCGGTTTCGAACGCTTCCAGAAAGTTCGCTCTACATTTTTTAGTTCTGCCACTCGTTCCGTAAATAAACAGGCGGAGGTTCTCACGGATTGCAGGGCGGCTCACTCAAACGTGAGCCGTGCGCCGCGGCACGCAACCGGGCAGAAGTCAAACACGGCGCCGAGTAACAGCGCCGTCCCTCGCCGACGCGCCCCGACGCGCCCCGCCGCGCCGCGCCACGCCCCGCCCGGCCCCGCCCGCCCCCGCCCCGCCCCGCCCCGCCCCGGCGCGGCCCCGCCCCTCCCGGCCCCGCCCCGGCGCGGCTGCGTGCTTCGCTGTCGGTGTCGGAATTCGCTGCTACCGCCGCCGACCGGCCCCGGCCCCGGCCCCGGCCCCGGCCCCGGCCCCGGCCGCTGCCAGACACGACGGACGGTGGCGATGGCGCGAGCTCACGCGGCCCGGCCCGGTGGCACTCGACGGCCCACGATACCCAGGGGGCTGCGACTGGAGCCGACTGGAGCCGACTGGAGCCGACTGGAGCCGACTGGAGCCGACTGGAGCCGACCGCCAGCTGCAGCGGACCGTCAGACCGTCCGGACGGCCACCTGACCGGAGGGGGAAATCGACAGAAACTTGGAAAACAGTAAATACAATTTTAGACGTCGCATTACGAGAAGAGGAAAAAACAGCACTCAGAAGGTATTAGCTGAGCGAAATGTTCCGAGGGTCTTAGGTACGGGGGCTGTCGATAAGGTCTTCACGCCGTTTTTCCACTGCATGAGATTACAATTTACCCCATAGTCGCGTCGCGTGACAAGTTGTCGTTGATTGGTTTTCTTTGAGCTGCACCTGACTTCCGGAAGATGACTGAGATTGGGAAGACTAAGAGCTGGCCACGGTCAGGCGACTGTACCCGCCGGCAGACGAGGGACGGTAGTCCACTCCCTGACCAGGTAGTTCCTGACCCGCTAGTCTCAGGGACTAGCGGGTCAGGGACTAGGAGCATGAAGCCGTACCGGGAGGTGTCGCAGAGAGCTGCGCGCTGGTGTAACTCGCAAAGCAGACAAACAGTTATTCGTGGATAGATTCAGTGAGCTTGACGAGTTGTATCACCATAGAATCGTGCACGGTTTCAGGAACTGCAGACGTTAATGAGGGTAAACAATTTGATATCACAATATTATGTAGTTTCTCTAGGCAATAAAGATCGTTCTACTCATTCCAACCTTGCTTGTCCGAGCACTAGCCAAACATTGTGGATATGTATGTATGTTCGATATGCCCGAACAACCATTGAATAGCACGACATCTAATATATTTTTAGCATGAAACTCGTCAATTTCCATTGAATAGTCTCAGACCGTAGCAAGGATGGCGAGATTCTTTATGAGGGGTCGCTTCTGTCACCAACTCCAGTGAGAATTACACGAGTTGATTAAACTAGCGCGGTTGCCAAGTTGCAGACCAAATAAACCCAGCATTCGATATTGACGCGGCTCAGCCTAGCAGCTTATATTGGGAGTGTTTGCGTGAGAACGCCAGTAAGCAAATGAGGCAACTGAGTGGCTGCCGTCAACAGAGAATTAGAAGCAGCACCTGCCACTCTCACCAGGCTGATTAAGGTTATATTCTGGTAAGAAGCAGGCAAAACAAGTTTAAGGTGAGGGAGAGAGAGAGAGAGAGAGAGAGAGAGAGAGAGAGAGAGAGAGAGAGAGAGAGAGAGAGAGAGAGAGAGAGAAAGAGAGAGAGAGAGAGAGAGAGAGAAAAAAAAGGAGAACTTGCCCCAAGTTCAATACAAAGAAAGAAGTCGGCGAGCTCTGTGTTGCCTCTGTTCTTCAGCCTCCAGAATGCCGAGTGATGTTCTGGCAATTATTGCTGAATTATGACATAGGAACCCTGACATTACTACCAAGCAACAGTGGCAGAAAGGGAATTCTCCACATTACAGATGCAAAGCTTGAGTCCTAGGACTAGGACTCAAGACTTGTCTGTCCAACCGTTGGACGGACAAATAGAACACTGGAAGACGGAAGGGGTTGCGGCACCCGTAAGCCCTAATCATTAGCATCATCATCAATTGCATCATCATCATCATAATCATCATCATTATCATCTGACGGAATGACAGCCTTTTCCTTCTAACAGTCCTTGAGGTGATCGAACTCTCCGTTTGCAAGTAAAACACGGTCGCAATTTCAAAGTTCTTGGAGGCCTACATGTTTCTATCCGCCCATTGCTTAACGGATTACCTTGTCGAGTAAGCGGTGTTTAAATGACACGATTGGGTGATATTTTGCAGCAATCCACAGTTGTAGTGCAATCATGATGTTTTGATCAGACCAGTAGAGTAGAGCACCTTTAGGAAACCTACCATTCATGTTCGTTTGAGACCGACCTATTTGTGTTTGATGCTGCAATAGAATAGACGCCTTGAATAGACGCTGTTGTGTCGACGACGGCGTGGCGCTTAGCGCTGCGGAGTTAGACTGTCCCGCAACGCAGAAGAGCAATGCGGTACAGCATCCGGACAGAACGCCAGGCGGTTCCAGCGCACACTTGTTAGTGCAGTGTTCTGAAATCGATATTGGGCAGGGTGTCTCCGAGGTAGTTTCAGCTTTGTTCATAAGGTGAAAACGAGGTCGATTTTTTTTATGAGTCATTTTATTTTTGGCAAGTTTTTTAAATTAACAAATGAAATTTCCAATATAAATATGCACTATAATCTATACTGCATATATAATCTCCACAAGTGTTGAAGATCCAATGCATAAAATACTACATTGTCCTACCCATATTAAAGAATATCCTATGATTTTCTTGAAATGAACGAGATGACACTACTAAATAATTATATTTTGGAGGACACTCAATTTGCACACTCCACCCAACCATAAACAATAGCTGTTTCCTAATGTCCTCACATTGCCTCATCATTGATCAAAAATGTATTTACTCCTCATTTATAATAGTAATTAATAAATAAATGTATCCATCTCAACATCAATACAATTTTCAGGGCCATTGTATCTAACCTATGAGCAGTACTCATAACATGCAGTGCATTACAATGCAGTGCAGGGTATTATTCAATCAAAATGAATTGGACCCTTCTGCTTCAATAACAATCCCTCCAAAATTATACCACAGATTTTACTTCCAATATAAAAAATATCTGAAGCATTATGTATTGTTTGTAAATTGTAATATAACATAAATTATGTAACTTCAAATTTGTGGTTGCAAAACTAAATTACAACAATCCAACTGCCATAACATTGATATGAATATTTTGAACAATGACAACAGTATAAGCATTAAAAAATGTAACCAGTTGACCATTCTTAAAACACCATACAGATGAAACAAAAAGACACGTTTAGCACAGTAACGGAAAGTCGAAAGAACATATAATTAAAATAATACCTTTACTGTTTTGTCTGAAGGTAATTCTTTAAATTGTTACAAATACTATTGATTAATGAAAATTAAATATTTTGAAATTATATTGAGATAGGGTCTGCCAATCTTCGGACATGTCTCTCAACGTCTTCAAAAACAGACTTGATCAACACTGGGAGGCCATCAGGTACTTCCTTCCTGACTCAGATTGAGATAGGCTTCAACCATTGAGCTCGGCGAGAACGGGTCCTGACTCCGACAGGCCATAATCCTGATGACAATAAGGTAAGGTAAGGTATATGTCCTAACCTTGGATTTTACATGCTATAAGAAATCAGAATGCAGACGATACTGACTCACTGTGCTTCAGTGCCTCAGTATTGTTTACATTCTGATTTGATAGCATGGAAAGTCTGATGTTAAGATGAATCCGGGGTTACAGCGGTTTATACTTTACCCTATGGCCTACCTCTACCACAATAAATATATTTAGACACACACTGGCTATGTGCTCACTCATTAAATACTTATCTGACTCTGAACAGCCTTTTGTTCACACATATTCTTTTCAGATTACAAATTAACATTAACGCATTAAAAACAACTGAAAGCTATTAATAAATATTTGTAAGAAACACATTGATTTTTACAGGGCTGTCCAACACGGTGCTTCCTAAGAAATCACAGGTTCTGTCCAAGCTAGGTTGGGGGTGGCTAGGTTGAAAACAATTTGAGAAACCATGATAAAATAATTTGGAAATGGACAAACTGATGATGAGTTCACTCATTGAATGAATCTTTGACTTCAAGCAATCTTTTGTTAACATGTATTTCTTTCAAAGTACTACTGAAGGTCAAGGTATGCAAAACAGCTGAAAGCTTCCTAAAAAATATTTGTAGGAATGCATAAATTCTTACAGGACTTTCCAACTCCAACACTGAGCTTTGTAAACAAATATTCTAGGTTCTGTCAAGGTCTGTATAAATTGTAAATAGGTTCTGTCTCCTTCCATGAAGACTCAAACGGTATATACGGCCTTAACTAGAGATACAAAAATTATTTTAAAAAAAAACAAGAACCGGCCCCGCACCGCCACCGCTCATGCATGAGTTGGTGCCGGCATCAAGCCCGGCCACATGTGGCGGCACCCGCCAGGCCCGGCACTCGGCAGCTAGCAATCTGCATGTATACTTCATTCTACACTTAAAATCTTTTAACAGGAATATGTATAGTTTGCAACGTGCATTCTGCACCATTTTAACACACCACATTGAAACACCAATGGATAATGGATATATATGGACCATTGATTAAAGAAATTCCACAAAAGTCAGAACTTGAGATAAATAATCAATAACAGACTAACAGGAGAGTGGAACAGGTCAAGGTGTGTAGACTTCTTCCATGTTTGGTGGTTTGCAAAAATAAAAAGCATGATAGGATCATGCAAGTCCAAACGAGCAGCTTAAAATAAGTAAAAAAATAAGTATGTAATATGTATGCAATTATCACTCAACATCACACAATTCAATGTTTGGGTTGTAATTGTAATAGCTTCTACAAACAAGGTTGAGGTACGTAACCTACTACCTATTTGATCAATATTGACATGGACTAGTGAATAATAAATATACTTCACAGGATAATGGGGAAAAGGCAAGTTTTCCTGGACATTTAGTATGACAAACGAACTAATAACATTGGGAGTGACAATCATATCTTGAATGACAAAAATAAAATAATCAACCTGTTTTAAATTACAGAGTATCCTCATTTTCCTCACTATCCAAGCCAAGATATCTATAACTAACATCCAAGCCAGCCACACGCACAGAGCCATTCTTATACGGCCTTGGCACATATTTATACAGACCTTGGTCACAGAGAAACAAAGCTACTTCACTGCCAAGGCCAAGGCCGTACCTTGGTTATAGGGCCTTGGGCCGTACAACTGTCTTGGTACAACTTCACTGCTGCGCCTAATGCCGGCTGAAGTATTTGACAATTGCGAATCGGTGAGCTCAAAACGGCGCACACAAGTAATCCCGTCACCGAAATGACTAACTTTATCACCATAAATGACTTAAAATCACCAAAATGAAAATGTCCTAACATAATGAGGATTTCGGCTGATGGACTTCTTTAAAAAAATATTTAAACTTGAACTGGCCCCAAGGGTTAGGATTTGATATTACAGCTTATTTTCTAATACAAACATGAACAATTGTCTTCACGCAATTCTGAGGCGTCGCGATTCTGAGGTGTGAAGTTGTGAATATCTGTCAGTGACAGACATTCGCGAATATCGATCTGCTGCTGAATTGACACACGTGATTCTTTTACGGCCCAGGCCTGGCGAATTCGTCACAAATGTGACGCATCAAAACACATTTGTTTGGAACGTATGGTTGGAATTGGGGTTTGGAAAGTGTTGTTGGGGAGGGTGTCACGTGGAATTATGCAAGGCCTTTGGAGCTATACATTATGGAGCTATTGTGATAAGAAGTTGAAGTGGAACTAGACAGGTTTGCATTCTGGGATAAGGTCTTAAGCCACTTAAGATTTATTTGCTAAATGCATTTTTGTGTTTGGCAGTCTTTCCACCTTTATAATTGTAATTGCATAAAATACAATATTTGTTCACTACCAAAATTACCAATGGTATGACTTGAATATGTCATTTCTCATGTGGAACTAAATAGTAAATGTGTATCAACATTTTACAGGGCTGTCCAACACTGTGCTTCCTAAGAAATCCCAGGTGCTGTCCAAGCTAGGTTGGAGGTGGCTAGGAGGTTGAAAACAATTTGAGAAACCATGATAAAATAATTTGGAAATGGACAAACTGATGATGAGCTCACTCATTGAATGGATCTTTAACTTCAAGCAATCTTGTGTTAACATGTATTTCTTTCAAAGTACTACTAAAGGTCAAGGTATGCAAAACAGCTGAAAGCTTCCTAAAACAAATATTTGTGGGAATGCAGCCATTTTTACAGGACTTTCCAACTCCAACACTGAGCTTCGTAAAAAAATATCCTAGGTTTTGTCTCCTCCCATGAAGACTCAAACATATTAACTGCGCCAGTATTTGTAAACGATGCGTCAGATGCGTCAATGCAGGACAAGGAAAGCAGAGCGATGCTAATTTACCTAGGTCTAACAAAATCCCGAGGTGGATTGCGAGGTGCTTTGGCCGAACAGGTTGGCACTTATTCGACAGTTTTGGCACTGAAATAGCATGGAATGATACAAAACTAGGTTTTTGATAAGACAATTCATAAATTCAATCGAAAACAACTAATAGATTTTGTAACATGTTGTATTTTTTTCATTAGTGCTCAGATATTTGCAGGGTGTCCAATGGACACTCGTCCTTTTGGCCATCACATCATGTACAAAGTGGCAGTAAACTTTAATGTCTTTTTGAGAAGTTTACTAATTTTCACAGAAGAAAAGTATTCTTCCATAACCAGTAGATGATTTTGCATTACTTTAGATATCAACGGCTGTATTACTTGTCTTTGTGCTTGGGAAAAATGCAAACAATTACCAACAACACAGTCTGAAAAAGGCAGCGCGAAAATAGTGAAAAAAAATACAAGGGTTAACATAATTTGGCATGACATTCAGACGAATGGATGAAAATGCACGAAACTTTCCGAAAATGTACACAAATGAATGCTTTATTTAGTGACATAATTAGTTTCCTTTGCCGTTTATTAATTTCCGTCATTGAAATTAAGGTCCAACAGGGTGTCAATCGACCTCGTTTCGCCTCACTTTTTACTAGGCTACTAAATTATGACACGTATACCATCAGGTCTAAAAACATTTAATGAGCCAGATACCAGAATACTGTGAACTTTCCCGCAATATTGCGTACTTTGTGCTACTGGTAACTACATTTTCGCTGAAAAGCCAGGAATTTGAATGAAATTGAATTCATCTTTTAGTTCTGAGATGATAATAGTCTAGCTGCATGGGCATAAGCCATTCATTGAATTTTCGCGAGGCTAAAACGCGACTTTTGCCATTTCCAGTGAGGTGTCATTTTCCACCCAAAAACACTTTTTTTCAGAATACTGTTAATGAAGCTTCTGGACCAAGCAATGGTTTCATATCAAAGCAGCAATCCCCTTGAAACTCAATGACGACATTTCCACAGCTATTCCCAATGTCGACGAGCATATGTCTGCTGACAATATTTCCTGTCGATGTCTTGTGACGATCTCACAGAATTGATCGAACAGCCTAGCCCACTGCGAAGTGTATTGGCTACCAACGTCGATGAGGCCAGTAGTCGGTGACAATGAGGTTTGTGAGAAATGTTTTTAGAAGAATCGACTTGAAGAAGCAATGGGGTCGTATGCAGAAACTAAGGGATATTATACCGGTTGGAGCCTTGTCACTGAAGAGGATGATGCAGGAACAAAATACTAGGATATAAAATTGACTGATGTGTTACGCCTATCTCGAAATGCACGCCGAGTTTTAGCCAATGGAAACAAAATTTTAGTACGGATCCCGCCTGTATTGGATTACATAGGAGCTGGTGAAGACGGTGTTTATCAATTGAATTTAATATCGTTATTGATAGTTGTGTGCTTGCCGAAGAGTTTAACATCGTTGTCGATAGTTGTGTGCTTGCCGAAGAGTTTAACATCGTTATCGATAGTTGTGTGCTTGCCGAAGAGTTTAACATCGTTATTGATAGTTGTGTGCTTGCCGAAGAGTTTAACATCGTTATTGATAGTGTTGTGCTTGCCGAAGAGTTTAACATCGTTATCGATAGTTGTGTGCTTGCCGAAGAGTTTAACATCGTTATTGATAGTGTTGTGCTTGCCGAAGAGTTTAACATCGTTATCGATAGTTGTGTGCTTGCCGAAGAGTTTAACATCGTTATTGATAGTTGTGTGCTTGCCGAAGAGTTCACTCATCTCAAATACATAGATTGCCTGGCTCAAGAAATACCTGGAAATAATAGGTATGTTCAAAAATATTTCAAGAAAAGTAGTCAGCCCAGTCGCCGCAAGAGCAGACAGTTTGAGATTTTCGACTATCAAAGACACAAATGTTATACAACATCAAACCGTGCCAGTTTGCGCTCGTGTTTGTTTTTTACGTTAATGTGGTAACGCGTGATAGACGGTCATTTTACGAACATGATAACATACTAGTAAATGTGGGCAAAGTTACATCATTAAATCAAAACCTGCATATTGAACATAAGCTACCTTCCAATATAAATACCAGCCAACTTACGAGTCACTCCAGCCAACAGCTCCAGTTCGTGTGAAAGAAGCTGCCAGCTGCCTCGTTGTTGAAATGACGAGCCGTGACTACAACGTCAATCAATACCAGATCTATATTTATGGCATGGAAATCAAAATCCCCATTGAAAGTTTGCTTTCGTTATCTTTTGTTTCGATGTCTGATCTAAAATGCCGGATAACTGCGGCACTCTGTCAAGTTAAAACGCTTCCGATTGAAGTTAATGGAATATTTATGACACAGTATTTATGTTTGTTGTTGAGAAACTTCTGTAGAAAAGCCATCCAGGCTACAGATAATGGTCTGAAAATGTCATGAAGGATAGAACATCATTTGGTAGGTAGGCAATATGCATGGGAAGTCAGAATGTCATGCATTGCAACTCTGAATATGGTTTGTGTACGGTTTATGATATTAGGTATCATAAAGTGATTACTGAGCGGGCGCGAAGCGCCCGTGAGGTTTCTCGTCAACTTACTAGACAAATTTACATTTGACCTGGCCCGACACGGCCCGACCCGGCCGTACATACGCTTTTCGGAAGCTAATAACTTTGCAACCACTGCTCCGATCGAGATCGGGTTTTCACCATTGGATAGGGCCATCAAATACATTTTGTTGTTGGTATGGGGCGTTCTGATAGGGGTGGTACAACAGCGCGTGGCATACACAAAAGTGGGGCAGGTCAAATCACCGATTTAAGAGGAAAATCGCGCTTAAAGGAAATAGTTCACCTTCAACATTAGTTTTAAACTGAGATAGCAGTTTTGTAGCCCGTGTTGGGAAACCCCTATCTGCAAGTTTTCTTGACTGAAAAGACTTTCCAGCCGAATATATTTTGTTGTTTGGCGAAGTTATGCGGTGCTGGCGAAAGAATGTTGTACTGGTTCTAGCCCGGGCAGAGGCTATACCGTCAGCCAATCAGCTTGCAGCTGGTGCTAGCAAGCGAACCGCCGGCCGCCGGTTGGCACATCTCCAATGCGAGTCTATCCTTACGCGACTACTTTCGAATCTGATTGGCTGAACCATTGTTTGCATTCGCGTGACGTCAGGACTCTGACTCAGAGAGTATGCATATAGTTTGATAAACAATAAAAATGTACGGCCTTCTGGCCTGAATCGGCGTGATATAAGGCAATTTTTGACAATATAAAAATAAATTGTATTAAAAATATCATCAAATCGTGTTTGGTAAAAAATTTCAAGGTGAACTATTTCCTTTAATGATAAATCACTTCCTCAAACTGGACTACATTCGGCATACGTTACAAGCCAATGATTCCCCATATGTTGCATGCTTAATTCAAACTTAAGGCTTGAGCGCACGTGAGCACGTGGACAAAATAAGGGTGTCGGGTTACGCCCCTATGATGTATCTCAGAAACTACTAGTCCGATTATGGCGAAATTTGGTGTGCTGCTCCCGACTGACATCCTAGCAATATTCCACATGATGAATCGGAAGTTGCATGGCACGTGCACACGTGCGGACCCCTTTTTTATATCTTCGAAACTACTGGACCTATTGAGCTGAAATTTTGCATGCAGGTTAGGGTATGACTATTAGCTGCTTTAGACGTGTCGAGGCATACACCAATATGCACGTGCGCACGTGCGCCACCGTATTTCAGAGCTCGGAAACTACCAGACCTATCGAGGTGAAAATTTGCATACAAGCTTATTGTTTAGGAAGGGCTGTTAGGAGGTTTGCGTTTGGCAGAACTTTTGAGTCGCTGTGCACGTGTTCACTGCGCACGTGCGGACCACTATTTGCTATCTCTGAAACTACCTGTCCGATTCAGCTGAACGTTCCTATGCATACTAGATAATTAGAGTATAACCACGGAAAACTATTCAACGTTTTACCCATCATTGGGACACAGTCAATGCTCACGTATAAGCTCCCGTACCGTTTCATATTTCAAACCTGTTTTAGCTTTACCCTTTTGGGCGCGCCCGCTCGGTCATCGCCCAAAAGGGCGTTTTACTGGTTTATAGTGAATTTGTGATAGTAACTTTGATATCGATACGCCGTAAGCTGCCAAGTAACAAGGCCATGACCAAACGGATGAAGGTGCAGTCATTGAACAGCCGGTAGGTCTGTATTAAATATTACAAAGTCGCTAAGCGCGCCTTTCAATCTTCCTGGCAGCTGTGTTAGCGAGCATCACTGCTCATTAATGTAGATACCGATGTGACATTTAGCCGACACAAGTGTTCAAATTTGCAGCCAACAGATTCGTCTTATCGACCGTGTCAGCTAACTTGAAAACATTGGGTTGGAGGAACCACACAATATTGTCATGATATACCTAAGAAACGAACGACGAACAACTTTGTTCTTAGAGTATCCGTGTTCGCCTGCAGGTGCAACATCCGCTTGAGTTATCAAAGTTGTGCCAACCGTGAGGCGACTGTTTGTAAGCACAAATTACATGTGTGCAATATGTATGGGTCGATACGGTAGCAGCCGTACCACATGCTTCAGCAGTTGAGTAAATTTACTCTCAAGGTTAGCTGTGAATGCATATGCAGAGGGTAAACTTATTAAATTCACATATCAGTGATGCGGACCTCTCTTTACACTTGACTTTACTTTGATGGCAAGACTACATTGCTCGGTGTCCTGCCATCAGCGGCTCTGTTCCTTGAGCTTCCATCAGGGGCTATCGACTTCGGCGAACAGCTGAGGCAGATACATAATACATGCCGGAGGAGTGCCGGCACTGACCACACGGCCACGGCCGCTGCCGCACCGTACGAGCCTGCATCGCGCCGGCCGCGGCGCCGGGCAGGAGTGGGGTGGGGCTCCGCGGGGGTGGCCGGGCGGGCACCGAGGGAGGAGTGGGGTGTGGGTCCGCAGGGGTGGTCGGGCGGGCACCGAGGGAGGGTGAGACCGCGGTCCGAGCCCTCCCCACCGAGGGCGGCCGCGGTCCGAGCCCTCCCCACCGAGGCCGGCCGTGTTACCTGAGCAGGCGGCCGGCGCGGAGCAGCTGACGCCGCGGTGACACGTCGCCCGAGGGCATTCTGCGGCTCGGCGCCAGCGGCGCGGGCCGGCACCGACTGACCCCTGGCCGGTCCGGCCCGGCCCGGCTCCACCCCTGAGCTGCCACCCAGTCTGTATTGTGACGCCGCCGCCCGGGTAACCGAGCCGGCCCGCCGCCGCCGGCTGAGCGACCGCTGACGGGCCGCTGTCGGGTGAAAACGGCGTGTGACCGCCCCGTCCCCGCCCCCGCCCCCGCCCTCACCATCCGCCGTCACACGCCGACACCGACGGCGACAGCGACGCGGCGACCTTCAACTCGGCGACATGACGCGCCGCCCGCGGCCGACAGTGCGCCTAATGCCACATCTCGTCGCGGTCAACTGTCCACTGGCCAGACGATCGGCACTGGGAATGTCGCTGTCCGGCTTAACGTCCGAGACAAACCGCGCCGTGGCCGGACGGAAGCCGTGGCGCCAGACGAAATGGGCGGCCCAGACGTCTGCCGACGGCGGCAACGGTCGGCCGCAGGAGAGATGCTGAGTCCACGACCACCGCTCTGTGGCCGAACTGAACACATGACTTTGACAAATTAACCCTCGCCCGGGTGAGGCACAATCACTGCGTGTTCGGGTAGGGGGGGGGGGTGTCCCCCCCCCCGGCTTAGCGTGTCGTCCCTAATTACGCTAGAGCTTCGATTTAAAGACGAACGTGTTGCTTGTGACGAGAGGAAGCCGCGGATACTCTATTTTAAGGTATTGGCCCATTATGTGACCTCTGAGGTCATGTCAATGACCCAAAAGTCATCAAGATTGTAAATGCGTATAAATTGAATTGTATCGAGCTAGAATCGTGAATGAGCATATCATAATGCGTAATGGGTGCCAAATTCGTAATCAGCGTCACAAAATGTCCTAAAAACTGCCAAATTCCAAAAAAGGTCACGTCAGGTCATCTGAGGTCAGTGACCTCGGTTGACCTATGGAAGTTCATGACCCCAGTGGAACATATAATTATGTAAAATGGATCCCAAATTTGAAATCAGCGTCACAAAATATCCTAGAAACCGCCGGAAGCCCAAAAAAGTCATCTGAGGTCATCGGAGGTCAATGACCTCAGTTGACCTCTGAAAATGTCAATCGAAGTCACAATCTCAGTATAAACCACAACTGTCACCTGAAAACACCTGTGCATATGCTCCTGAACAACAAAACTCGGAAACTGCACAAGTCACAAGCATCGATACTGCGGAACGCCAGTTGCGCCTGACATGACCTTGAGAAACAGGTCATAGGTCACGGGTCATGTAGGTTAGGAATTCAAAATTTTCAGAGCAGTGTCAAATTTTTCAAAAGTAGGGTACTGAAAGTTCCATCGCAATCGGTTAGAAACTACGCGAGTTATTCCAGAGAAGAAGAAAAAAAACGGGGGGTATCCACCAAGCCCCTTAACCGGGCGAGGGTTAAGGGGCTTTGCTTGTTTTTGTTGATGTTTATCCTGTCTTATTGAGCTAAGTAACTCATTGTGAGAAAATGTCTTTTATTTGGCAAATATTAGGATGGCAATAAATGTCCACAATGGGAAAAATAGCACGGGAGAACATTGACGAAATGTCAGCTCTGTTGCAGTATAGCGCTGACACACGGTAATGCGTTATTCAATTTGAGCCGGGTGTCCGACGAAACATGCTCTGTACGCACTGGGACTCGAACGAAACACGCTATAGTCGAGTGTGTGTCGGAAGTAGAAAATGAAGAGCTTCTTGCGCCTCAAAACTGAGTGTGCCCATCTAGCCGCCACGTTTACAAGTGTGATATAATATGACTGAATATATATAGAGAGTTGTGGCTGTAAGGAAGTGTGAAAATCTCCGGAAGCCGCAATCCAGGGCACTACAACGCTCTGACGACGGAGAGGGCCGGAGCAGTGCAGACTGAGACTTTGGACATCAATTTACAATGCCAGCCAGTCTCCCCACTCCAAGTGAGCCCGCTGGAGAGCGACGACCAGGGGTAATGTTGCTGGATTTGTTTCATAAATTGCGACTCAGTACATGGGAAAATTGATGAATTTGAATCACTGTTATTGGAAAGGCTGAAAATGCCGCTGGGTCTTCTCTCCTGAAAAGAAGCAGTGGACACTGGACAGTGTATATCATAAGAAATGTGGATAGGTAGTTAGGTGGATAGGATAGGTGGATAGTTACAACACTTTAGCCCCGCTATCTAGAAAGCATGACCATCTCATTCGAATTGAGGAAGGTGAGATATTTTCTCAAAGAAATCCGTTCGCAGCATTCTACCAATTCACCCTGGCACAGCACGTGCTTTACTTGGATGTTTTCTCACCCAAGTTCTCCTGGCAGAGGTTTCAGCTTTCCAACAATGTGTCTCCAGATACTTGGCCATTTTCCCATCGGGACGATGTTTGCAAAGCTAGCGAAGCCTCGAGAGCTCAAACATCTCTGCTGCCCGGTTCCGCCCAGGCGACGTGTCCACGCGAAGAACAACACCGCAGCTACCAAATGAGCACCGACCCCGGGAGCTTTAATGTCCGTCTGCAATTCCCGCGTCATGCATTGGTCGTCAGCAGCGGACTGTGTTTGACTCTGGTAACCTCGCCGGTCGTGACCACCCAAACGGAGCCCGTTCGGGAGGTCCGGGCCATTCCGGCCAACCGTGGACTGCAGGGAACCGCAGTGCACGGCGTCGACGGTAAAATCGATGCCAAACGACGGTGCGGTACACTATGCAGACGAACGCCAAGTCGCCGCTTCCATCGTGGAAGAGTCCTGCACGGGCTTAACGATATGCCACGTCCATATATCGAATGGTAAAGGAGTACTTCTCTCGGGTCAGACTAAAGGAGGTCAGACAAAAAGGGTTATGTAAGAAGCTCAAGATCAAATCAATGATCGGTCGGAGCAGCGTTTAGATTCAGATTCTGCGATAAATCACGAGCCTGGAATTGTATCTAAGCGTCCTTCTTCTGTAATGCCAAGAATATGTTCTCGTGCATCAGATCAATTTTCAGAACATCGTTATTCGGAATACCATCTCTTAGATGTACGGACAAGAACAGCATACTGTTGCATGGGCTTGTTTCTAACTGCATTGTTTCCGCGTACCGAAAGCTTTGAACAACTTGCAACGATTTATATACCTCTCTCTCCCTCTCCCTCTCTCTCTCCTCCCGACAGAATCATCGACGTCAGCAATCAGCATACTCACCATATGTATGTAATCAGCGTCTCATGTTCCCACATGACAGCTGAATTGGCCACATACGGTGGTGTCCATGATGCTGTGGATAAGACAGCTATCGTACCCTGATTGGCTGATGTTTCACTAATTAGTTGGAACGAGCCCAGAAAAAGAGCAGCAGGATGCTTACCATATGATGGAGGAGGAAGGAGGATGCTTAATGAAGAAGGATGCTTACCATAAACAGACAGCACCAACACCCAACTTATTACATCAGAACAGCATTAGACAATATGGCAATGTCAAATGGTGTAACATCAGATAAATTAAGCAAATAAAAAAAACAATAGCTCAACTAGCGCCGATGTAAAATGAGTTTCTTTGTGCTCAAGACTCCACTCTATCGTCCTGGCCATCAGATGAGCT